>SRHC01001710.1:35436-78902 GCA_004794325.1 Pomacea maculata | reverse complement strand
CGATACTTTTAACGCTACTATACCAGTAAACAGAAGGAACTGTCGAAATTCTGTTGCTATCGAATGGTAAAGTTCGTGACCTACACTTTCGTAATCGCAATTTATTTGAGGAAATTCTGACAGCTCCGAATTCTCTGCATCGCTAACGGCTAAAGAATTATCAAATTGCAAGCTTTCAGAACTGCTGGGCCTGATTTCTACTTCTCTCTGGAAAACTTGTGCATTTATTGCGTTAATGTGTACTCTAATCTTTCTTTTCTTAGCGTAATATTCTGCACTGAACTTGGAACTAAAATCTCAATAACTATGCTAATTTTAGAGTATATAAATTATACATACTGTTATTGAAGAGTCCAACACATGTATCAGTATTGGAATTGACGGCTGAAGAAGCTTAATTATAATTCCTGTTGCGTAAAGTGTAGAAACAAAACTTTGCAAATGGCGCGCAGTTCCGATCACGTAGTACACCATTGGCTAAAAGTCACGTGCCATTATTAGGGGTTATGGCCCTTGGTTGGTAAGAGTACTCTCCCCTGTCAATATAGGTAACCTATATAGGGCCTAGATAACGTTGACAGTACGATGCGCATAGGGCGTATACACAAATAATAAAAAGACTTCTAAAAAAAAAAAATGATAGTCATATCGATCTGTACCTTGATTAAGACAGATGCTGAGAAAATAAAATAAATGCTGTAGCCTGCCGAGCTGCATTTCTCACAAAGTACTGGAAAAAGAAATTGTACAGTCAGCAGCATATGGATGTAAGAGATGTTCAAAGCTGATAAAGTTTTGAGAGTTGCAAGGACTGTCATGATACGCAAGTAATTCAGCTTTACCTTTTACCATTCCTCAAGTATTTGTCTGCTAACAAAAATGTTTACCTAAAACCAGCTGGATGCGCTTATTTTTAATGTTTATTTCCCCACAAAGTGATACTTTTTCCTGCTTTGGAAACAAAAGTAACATCAAAACAGTAGGATATTTTTTCACACTGTGTAAACAGGTGGACGCATTGTTCACATAAGGTTTTCTTCCAAGGTAAGTTTTGGGAAAACAAGAAGGAAACGAAATAATTTGGAAATAGCGTTTTTTTTTTCTTTTTTTTTGAGTGTCGCAGAGTAGCGCCAGCAATGCAACATACATCGAAAACAACTTATAATTTCAAAATTATTTTTCGAATACGTTAATGTGTTAGTAATTACAGTTACCCTAATGCATTGACCGTGTTGGTAGGCAGATGCGAACGATGAAAAATTGACATGCTTAATAAATATTATTCTTTACAGTATGCCCGCTTCTAATTATGAGTTAAACTTAAAGCGTATAACATACACACATGAGTCTGGTATCACTGAAAACAAACCTCTCGAACGTACCAGGAGCGAGATTCAAATCACATTAGCGGTCTAAGGTAGGCAATCACTAGCAAATGGCTACTTTTTGTCTGGAAGAGTTCTCTTCCCGGTTCTTGCTTAGCGCCTTTATAAAATTATTCGCGAATTCCATATGATCTACGACATACGCATATGTCAGACGCAAACCTGTTTTTTTTTTTTTTTGGTTTTAAATGCTGGAATTCGGGAGATGATTACTGAGCAGTAGTCTGAATAATAAATATTCGTTAGGCTGAACACTGTGATGACAAGGTGAGGTAATCACACAAAACTTGATACAACTTAATTGCTTGTACATTTTCTTACAAACTTTAAGTATAAGGTTTTAAGCTCACGACTTCTGAGGTTTTTTTTTCAAACACTGTAACAGTGATATTGGGCAGGATGCAAGTATTTTCTTCAACTTAGTTTATTCCTTGTTACTCCTCGAGGAGCATAGTGTTGCAACAACACCTTAATTGCCAGTGGACCCCGTTTTGGGCAGTGCCCTTCAGTTGGGCTCATGTGGTTCCGACGTCCGTTTGGCTCAGCAATGTGACCTGGAACAACAGACTGTTCTTCAGGGAGGTTGACAGAGGAAGAACTGGCTTTCATGCATAAAGGAGTGGGTGGTGAGCCTAGTCAATGGCTGTGACTATCCAATTGTTCCTTCTGTCAACCAGTGGACCAGCATGACTGTTCGAACAACTGGTATCAGTCAAGGGATGAAGGAATGAAAATGAAATTATTGGATGCTTGGGACAAAACAAAAGTGCCCCTTACGTTGTTTTTGTTCTTTTTACAATCCCTTTAAAAAAGTGATGACCAATGTACTAATGAAGATTGATATGACAGACAGTGGTGGTGATGAGGAAGAGAACATGGTAAAAAAGGCAAAGGTCATCCTCTAACCTTTTCAGGTCGCATCCTCTAACATTTTCAGGTCTTTCAGGGGGTGAGATGATAAGAGACCTCAGGGCTAGCTTTACATGAGGATGGTGCCCATCTCATCTCCCTCGCTGCCTTACTTTCCCCAACCCTCCAAGGGGTTAGGTACCCATTCCCACCAGCTGGGTCGACTGGGGAAAGTTTGCTGTGCTAATTGAGCATTGAACCAGCGCGCTCTCAGTTCAGACGCCAGTGCTCTAACCATTCAGCTATCTGCCTCCTAGAGGACATGGTGCATGAAGATTTAAAAAAAAAATCACTTTCAACATGAAACGCCAGCGCATGATATTTTCTTTTTATCAGCAGAAAACTTTATTGGATATTTTTTTCTCACTACTCCGCATGTAGTGAAGACTTCTGTAGGCTTGAACACAAAGGACTGGTTGCATCATTTTCATTTTGACAGTCTGAGGATGATGCCTGTTCTACATCCACTTGCTGTGGTGCACTTTTGTCTTTGTCTTCTGCAGAAACCTTTGGTTTTGCCAGTAAATCATTCTTGCGAAGGTAGCATGCTTCTTTGTAAGGTGGGTTGATTGGCAGCTGTGTCGGCTCATGGTAAGAATACTCTTGACCTTTCACAAGCTTTAAAAAAGAGAGAAAAAAAATAGAAGAAAAATAGTTACTGACATCGGCAAATTAAGCATGAAAGAAAATGCCTAAAGATTAACACTTTGAGACACTGCCTTGATTTTGGATGTTGCTGCCCTACGTGCTGACCGGCATAATGGGAAGAAACTAACTTGATTTTGGATGTATGCACAAATCTTATGCATTTAAAAAAAAAAAAAAATAAAAAACTAAACATGAGAGGAAGATAAATAAAAAATTATAACTTAAATTCAAAGGTAGGAGAAAGAAACCAGTCCTACCTCATCTCCTGTGAGATAGCACATTCTTGTAAAGCTAAAGAAAATTAGCTATATCAAGTAATAATTCCAAAAGGAGAATTTCAATAATCAATAAAGGCTTAAGCACAATTGATGATCACTCCAATGTCTACTCCTGTATTTTGTGGATTTTAATGATCCCGCAACATGTAGAAATAAATAAACATAATATAATGAAAAACAACTTTAGTGTCAGGAATAGGCTAAAAAATGGTGAAAAATCGCCAGTGATCTTTGTGCATACACTTGTGTAACCATCATGTTTGAAAAGAAAGGTACATCTGGAAAAATTCAAATCTTCAAATTAATGTCTTCCTAGGTTAAGGGATGTAACACTGCTCAAATGTGATTCACCTAGCTAAATGCTTGGATTTTGTTCCTTTTTGTTTAAAATTAAATGATTGAATATAAGGGATCCAGATGGGCAGTTTGGCCTTGATGGTCACTAAAGAGCCAAAGAGTTAAAAAAGGATAGATAGGCATAAAGGTTTGAGATTTGTTCATTAAAAAACTCATTTACAAATATATAATTAACCTAATGATGAACTATCTCGTAATGATATATATAATGCATATATCATATTACCTCTAATGGATATGTTTTGTCCGAGTCAAAACCACTAAGATCACCACATGCCAGAAATGGTACAATCACACGATTGGGTCCCTCTAAGCTATTAAAGTCAACATCTGCAGCAGAAAAAAATATGTATTATGTTTTAAATAAAATTAAGTTTTATGCAAAAGAAAACAATTCTTGCATTAAATTTCATGAAATAATCTCTAATGAATCCTGAACACATTGTGGAATAATTAAATACGATTACCTTATAAGCTTATATTATACCGTTATAAACAAATTCAGCTATTAGAACGTTACATATGTCAGAGTATAAGTATGTAAAGCTTTTTATTTTAATTTTATAAAACCATAAATTGTACCATAATGATGATCCAGTAGGGGGTTAGACATGTTGGGTATGTAGCCAGGTGGAGGGCTATAGTTCTGACAGACCACAAAAGCTTCTGTATGGACAAGTTGAATCATTAATGTCATGATATGTATATATACTACTCACACCCCTACATACATATACAGAAGACAGTACATCTGTTAAGGATGATAACATCAGAAGAAGGTTTCAATATGTAAAATTACATAAACTTTTATTCTTTCAAAAATAAATAAAACAAAGATACAAAGACAACTGAACATAAGAACATTTTAAGCTTCATTTTCCATACACAAATTGATCTGGACAGATTTTAGTCAAACGAAATACCTTTGAGTGGAATATTGCATACATACCTATACTAGAATTTCTGCTGCTACGTGGTTTGTACACAGTAACAAGAGGAAAGAATATCTTTAGTTGTGAGTACAGTAAAGTAACATCTTTTCCACGGAATATCTGGAAGAAAAAAAAGACAAATAATTAAACATTTAATAAATATAAATGTACAAAAAGTAGTCACACATTCTCAACTTTTATTTAGTGTTGATAGCAAACTGTAGAAAAACGACTAAACTTTCAAGGTATGAAAAGTAGAAAGAAAAAGTGAAACACAGAAAATGAAATATTCAGGATTGAATTGAAAAAAAAAAAGTTTTTCATTTAGTGTGTTTGAAGCAAGATCAAAGAAAGTAAAATAATGATTTTGCTTAAATTGGCATAAGCCGATAAATTCAAACTAAGCAACACAACACCTTCACAGCTTTCAGAGAAATTCAATGATATGAAAAAAATGTATGCTGAAGGTTACCTTAGCCACAAATGTGCCTCCATGCTTCAAGACATGAGTTGTAATGTTCAAAGCCTGAAAAAAAAAAACAAAACCCACAAAATGTCAAAATATCTCCCTACTTCACCAACCACACTAAGAGCTATATGCTCTCACTGTTAATATACATTAAAGATTCAGGACTCATGACCCATGAAAGTAAAGTATGTGATCATAGGTTTCTCAGTCAGATATTTCAAATAGGCATAAATACATTTTTATAATTGTTCTTTCCAAAAAACATCTTCAAGAGAAGAATTTCTCAAAATATTTGCAAAAAATGATTGCGATATTTGAGAGATGTATATATGGAACTTCCCAGGTAATCTGAGCATTAAAGCAGGGCTTCTGCTTACGCAAAAAATTGCGTACAGTACGCATTAAAAGTTCGGAGGACCCCTTCAATTTTCGTCAATGGGGTCCCATTCAAATTTGAGCGAAGAACAGGGACCCCTTAAAAATCTGAAGAAGGGGTCCCTGGGACCCCAAAGAATTTAGCCTTAGCAGAAGCCCTGATTAAAGGGTCACAACTCACAGCAAGGAGAAGCTGAGCTTGGATGTACTCATCAATGTCATGAAGACCAGTCACTGGAAGAGAAAACAAGTCCCACAATGACTGCATTCTTTGCTAGCACTTCTCAAAACTCACCAATGATCTAAACATCAGTGCAAAACAAGGTTGCAAACAGCAAACATTTAAGAAAAGAAAGATGAATATTCTTACCATCTGGAGCACCATCACAAATGACAAGGTCTGCATGCTGACCCTCAAAGTGGCCAATAATTTCCTCTGCAGTGGATTTCTGATAGAAGATATGCCAAATAAAGACCACATTCTTCTATGTACTCACTAGTAAGTCACATAAACAATTTCTAACTTACTACACGGGGTTTAGCATGCTCTGCTACTTTCTTTTGGGTTGTGTTACATAATCTCACTGATCAAATGCAGATATATTGCAAAAGTAAACGTGCTGTATACCAAACTAAATAAATAAACATTTCTGATACTTAAAAAGAAAAAGTAAAAGGAAGTGCTGACACTGAAATGTATTTGACTTAATTATAAATAATAATTTTCAACATGGTCTAATAAACATGAACACAAAGAAGAAAACTTTTTATGTCTAGATAACACATTTTAAATATAAAATGGCTAATGTGCATTCAATTGTCTATCGAAAAGCAAATATTTCCTAAAATGCTATTCACATTTACTATGAATGTTGCTGTCCAAAGATGTCAATTCAGTTGATTGTCTTTATTACTTTGATTTGGGTTGTAGAACAGTAAATTTTTTTGCAAATGCAAAGTGATCATAAATATATTCTGCTGATAGCAAACTAATGGAAAGCGATTTTTAAGGTATGAAAACTAGAAAGGAAAAGTGAAACAGAATTTTTAAAAATATATTTTGGTATGATTACCAAAGTAAATTATCAGTGTAGTAGTATGAGGGGAAACATCTCCTCCCTTAAACTAATGAATTATATGGTTTGTGCTTATTTGATCTGGCAGTGCATGATCTTCATGTCTGTTAGTTATTAAATTACTTATACATTTTACACCTGAGGCAACAGCAAATATCCTACCCCAAAACAGAAAAAAAGGATGAGAGAAAGTCAATAAATATGTATAAAGATCTAAGGAATGCCATGCAAACAGGCACAAGCAATGTCTACTATATGCATAATAAACTAACAGAAACATACTTCTTTAATGCTGAAGCTATTGCTCAAAGATATCTTCTTCAGTCATGTGGGGAAGAGGAAGGGGAGGGTAGCCTAATAGTTTATAGCCAGGATAGCTAGAAATACCATATTCTATATATATAATTATATGCAATCAGCAAGGTAGCTAGGACAGCCAGGTGCTATATTTAGCAGTTTACACAATAAAAAGGATAGCTATGGTAGTATGGTGTGTTTTCTCTCATTATGTATGTCTGTGTATATGTTAGTTTCTATATTCATCAGGATAGCTGAAAGGATTTTGTGAAATTTACAAGACATGCATCTGTCTTTTCTTACCTTAGTAATATCCCCTTGTATCTGAATGACACCTGGGATAGGGGCCATAGCCTGTAAGTCCACTGCCACAATTTTGACATCTGATTCTTTGTTTTCCTGCCCTCTGAATAAAAAAGGAATAGAATGATCAGAAGCTAAAGAGAAAAATCTAGTCTTTATTCATGTATTGAAGAAAATAATTTAGTATTTTGTACTAAATAATATATAAAGGGAAAAATTGATGATTACAAATGAAAGTTACAGTACAAAATTAACTAAAAGTGTGCCACTATACACAATGCATCCTTCAGCTGATCTCTTGGCACTGTACCACAGTATTTTTTTTTTTTTTAAGTTGGGCATTGTAGTGAAGAGAAAAAAAATCAGTTAAGGGAGGGAACAAATACGCTTAAGCAACTTCTTTCTCCATGAATTCCCTCCCTTTAACTTTAGCACCCAACCAAAGATTTTTTAAAAATTTTGAGTCACTGAACGCCATGCTGCGGTGGTCATCAACTGCTCATTTTGATACAGATTTACACTGTAAACAGTAGATAAAAGACAATATGCAAACATAGAAAAACCCTATAATTTTGTATCTCTTAACTGTAAAGTATTAAAGCATTTTGTAAGCTTTGGGAGAAATCAATTTCATGCATTGTGTCTCCCTTTACCAAGCTGTGTGTCTGCAGATAGTATTTCTACTCATATATGATCTTTTCGTAGAACTATGAGGGAGACAAAGATATATTCTGAATGAATTATTCTATAACTGATTTTTTTTGGTGTAAATTACAGTTGTCGTTATTGTAGATTTGTAGGAGTTTACTTTCAAGGTAGTCTTTATACTAACTGCATCTAGCTATTCACTGAGGCCTTTCCCTTGAAGAGTTGTGGTGAATATCCAAGAACAGCATGTTAATACTTTCTACATTTGAAGTTTCTCAGATAATTATGACAGTGATTTACCTTAGTTTTTTTGATAACACCTGACTCCAGCTTCCTGGAGCAGCACACAGATCAACCACTCTCTTAACGCCTGAAAATAACAGGAAGGCTTTCAACTGGGCATAATCACAATCACAAACAAATCTCTAGAAATTAAATACTGCTGTATATCAAATTCACAGATATTATATAGTGATAAATGATTCAAGCTTTGCAGCATCTGTTATAAAATCTCATTCTGTCTGCACATTACATCGCTATCTCTCTTTGAAGACGGTCAACAATACTGTTGAATTTCTATAGTAATTTTATGGTGATTTTCTATGGTGCTTCTTTCGGACATTTGAACAATCGAGTCAGTTATTTTCATATACGCTGTACAATGATAGTAGCACAAGGGCTTGTCACATTACCTTCAAATATGTTAAAGTCATCGTTTATCTGAAGCAGCTTAAAGGCACTGCGTGCTCTCCAGCCTTCTTCTTTCGCCAGGCGGTAGTAAACATCACGTTTGTCTTTTGACGATCGACCCATGATTTCTGGACAACTGAAGCACAAAATAACAGGTATTACACATTTTAACACTTAAAAAATTTTGGTATATATATATATGCAACCACCTACAAAGATTAGAACACTAGACCTACGAGCTGGTACTAACAGAATGTTATTCACTATTTTTTTTTTTTGTCAGGGGAGACAATGCTAGAGTCAAAAAAAGACTTACCTCCCTTGTGTAGAATGAACGTTGTCACAACCTTGCTGAATAAAACATTTTGGGTTTTAAGTCTGACAAGAAAGCGCTAATAGTATAATAGTATAATAGCCTCAGAAGTGTGATAAAGGTGGCTGTTAGCAGCATGTACAGTAAAAGGAACAAGAGTCGGGAATTAGACAAATACAGCATACTGTCCGCTCTAATACCTGGTGCATCCATTGCCTTAAATTTACAGCAGTGGTGCTTTGTGGACTTTACGACTCGCAAAAAGTTCGATAATACAGTCGAAATAGATTAATTGTTCTTGCGAGCCGACACATATATTGGTAGCAGATGTACAATGTTGTGGTCTGATCTGCCAAGCGACGGGCGGCACTTTGAAACGGCTCATTAACAAAACATCTGTCAAGGGTTCGGTCAAAGTGGGTGGGACATGTGATGTATTGATGGAGACAAGGAAGCAGCTTACTGACATCACAGAGGTTAAATTCCCCGAGCAAAACTACTGGCTGGTCTACTGATCTATATAGCCTTCGCTCGATTGTAAGTGTCTGCTCAGCTAAAGAAGTCTAGGCCGGGTACATAGGTTAGTATCACAGTGATTTGGCCGAATTCACGAGGTAAATAATATGACCTGAAGGACAGTGTCAATATCTCATAATGTGGAATACTATTCTGTTCTCGTACTGTATAGTTCGTGGCCCATTTCTCACTTACAAGCAAACACAAGCCTCCCCCTAGAATGGCCTAGATGCTTATTTGCTGCTTGTGCATTTCTGTCAAATCGAATCGTTGTCTATCCTTCTAGTTTGAATGCTACCTCATCTTTTAGTCATGTTTCAGTAAGACAGAAGAGGTCACAACGTCGGTAGTCCTCATCGAATTTAATCAGCGCAGATAGTTTGTCCTGTTTATTTTGACGGAAGCACACATTGGACAGGGTGATGGCTGGTAATGGATGTCAACACCCTTCAGTCTGTTTCTGATCCCTCCTCTAGATCCTCTCAGTTTCTTTTTTTTTTTTTTTCGTATCTCTTCGTCGGAATCTCACTTAAATCCACATCAAGGGCCTGTGTAGCCTTCTGCCGCAAAAGTGATGTTCCTTTCGCCAACCTTGGAGGACTTCCGTTTTATCATCATTGAGTTTAAGTTTGTTTATTACCATCCGGTCTTTGATGTGGTTAATACAGGCTTCTATGGTGCTGGTAGCAAAGTGAGACTCAGCCGGTGGAGTGGAGTCGTACAGCTGCGTATCATCAGCATATGATTGATGAGAAACCTTGTGAGACTGGATGCAAGATGAAACTGGTTTCATGTACAGAATAAACAGAACTGGGCCTTGAGGGATACCACAATAAAAAGGAGCAGGGCGAGATATTTGGAAAAATATATAATACACAAAGATGAAAAATAGCTTTAGCGTGGAGTAGCATTCCTTTTCTTTGTCTCTAAATATAAAAACTTGCCAAGGTTATACAATATTATTTCATTTTTTAAAAAAGTCAATCGGTCTGTTGTTATACATTTTCGAAATAACAATTTTTCTCATATCTATCAAACATGGACAGCGTAATATAAAATGAAATTCCTCCTCTTCATGTCTGTGACACATAAAGGCAGATCTTACTTATATTAGTGTCAGAATATTTTAAGGCATGTGACATAATGTCTGAATTCCAAATCGAAGTCGCACCAATGCATTTCTTGTGAATCAATTAATATCTAAATTGAAATACATCTCCCGCTGATTTAATTGACTTATGAAAATTAAAAATAACTTCTATTGATGATATAATTTCATTCTTGCCAGTGACAATCAATAATCATTTGTTTAAAATATTCAACAAAATTGCTGCTTCAACTCCTAAATTTAGCCAAACATGTCCATGTAGCAGGATGACCTGGGAAAACTTGGTTGATCACTCACTCCTTTTAATTACTAAACACATAGAGTAGGGGGTAGACACTTTATTCTTTTCTCTGCCAGTTGATGGTGCCGGTGTCACGATCTGAGTTAGGGCTCGAGCCAGCTTAAAAATTATCACAGTTGTTATGTGCCGGGGTCAACAGGTCATGTTGTGTTCATACTGTTATGTACGTGTCTTAGTACTCAGACCATGACCATAGTGTTGTGAATGTACATTCATTATTACTCAATCAATCGTTATTGTCTGTATAAGTAGCAAGTCCATTACAGAAATTTGCTGTTTGCACACACAAGAACACATCATGACCTGTTGACCTCATGTACCTGCATTTGCAGAGACCACACAAGTAGCAACCTTCTTTCCTGAGTACTGCGAGAGAATGAGTGTGTGTGTGAGTGAGAGAGAGGGAGAGAGAATCTTAAGAATCGCTCAATGAATTACTCATTTTTACAAGAAAATAACTGAAGTCTTATTACAGTGTAACCACAATTATTTTATCTGTGTTCTGCAAGTTTTATCAGATGACGTGATCGTCGTGTTTGACGGTTACAAAAAAGGTTGTCTTTACTTCCCCTGAACTGAACAGCAACATTTGAGAGATGTCAAATGGTTATGTAAATAGAACCTTTGTCATACGGATTAAATGAATCAGAAAAGATTGCTCTCACGATTCTATAATTATCTGATTATAGCACTTGAAATCATTTTCTTTCTTTCCATTTCATGCGGATTTTTCGCATGGCAGATCAACAATAATATTTAACGAAATCTCAGATGGAAAAAGTTGACCAGTAACAATCTAGTCTGTCGTAATTTTAAAAAGGTTTGGAATCGAAGAAGTGGTTTGAATGCAAAATATCATTAGCAAAGGAAGAAGCAAACAAAACACCGCTTAATTAAAGGCCAGTGAAATAGAAACGTGACATCCTCTCGAGCAACTCTCTGTGACATTACATCGTTAATTTCTAAAATTATTTATTATTTCCAGCATTGAGCCCTAAAAGTGTATTAGCGCATTTAGAATTCACCGATGGCAAACAGAAGGACAACTGAGATGAGAAGAACGAATGAAGTTTCCTATAATATTCGCACGCGCGCTAAAACACACACACGCACACGCACACACACACCCACGCACTGCGTGCATGTAATTCTTGATCCGCACAAAAGAGAAGTAAACTTGTGCAACAGAAATGCTTCTATCGATGGAGCAGGTTGAAAAGTTTGGCAGAAATGGCGACCTTGTGGGTCAGGGTGGACCTCGCGAAACAATCATGACCACGAAGCGCTCATCCAGCAGTGAGGCCCACCCCACACCCCTAAGGTAAGATCGAAGCTTGTACTGAAATATCCCATTGCACCCCTTCATTTACCACTTGAACAGAGAACTTACATAGCACCATGCCATCAGGCCCAGGCACAAGGGATGATGACGGATGTGATAGACGATCAGGCAATGCACTTTTCTGTCTCTGCGGACTAAAAGAAAACCATACAGATCCAACCCTTTCTTGAGAGACATAGTGTGACTGGAGGCAACACCATTACAACACCCCTCCCCCCCGCAAAAAAAAAGAAAAGAAAAGAAAAACAACAACAAACTGGCAGCAAACATTAGGTGGGTGCTGAATAAACATACATTATTTTTGTATGCCTGTCCATTAACACACTGTCAGGGGTTCGTCTGTCACTCAATCTATTTTCCATTTTTTGACATTCTGCTCTCACAGTCACATACTCATCCAGCCCGAGGATAAGTTCTGACGAATATCAGTTTTGATGTTTATTGAGAAAGAATCATCGTCAAGAACCATTCAGCGTAGCTCAATAGCCCCTTAAACGATTGAGATAAAGTCATACTCAGTCTTCAGTTCTTACTTTCATCAAATTTATGTGACCACTGGGCGATTACTCTGCAATAAATGTCGTTTCTGTCTTAGGGTCTTTTCTGATCCTGGAACGGTTAAGCAGACAAAACGTCTGGGCCTGAAAACAGAGTAACCATGTACATTGCCATTGGGGATTGAAAAGAAGTCTCAAGATCTCCCAGCTGACAGTATAAAGGTTGCCCTTAACAACAGACTTTTGCAGGTTTTTCGTATCATAGACTTCAAGAGACAGGGATTTTGAGAAACTAGAACTGATGCATCAATCTCTTTCCTGGCGATTCCTAGGACAAAGAAATTTTGAAGTGATGGCAATAGACTATAACGTGTTCCTCTTTTGCAGAGGATTTTTGTGTAAGAGTGGCTCTTGACTAAAGAGAAAGATGAGTCTTTGAAGTGTCTGGTACCTGTAATGAAGGCAGCATTGTGGAAAAATTCTCTCAATGGGAGACAGTCTCAAGTACAAGGACACACTGGCGCAGAGGTTTGCTGTACATAAAAAAAAAATCATCATAAAGGGCGAAGATGCGCACGCACGCACAGAGAGAGAGAGAAAGAAAGAGAAAGAGAAAGAGAAAGAGAAAGAGAAAGAGAAAGAGAAAGAGAAAGAGAGAATAAATCGTATTTGCGGATAGAAAACGAGAGAGGTGAAATAAATCCTAATTAGGAAACACTTAAGATAATGAATCTTTTAAATGTGCGCTAAAACACACTCTTACTTGAGCATGACTCCTAACAACAGTCACACAATGCAAGTCCTTCTTCAACCCCCTTCTTCGTCTGTTTGCTACTTGCCTCCTCGTCTTCCTCTGCAGAATCACCATACCCTCAGTTCTTGTTACCCGATTCTTCTTTCTATATTTGCCTGTTATTAGTCATCAGTAATGTTGGTTATTCTTCCGTCCTCCGCGTGGTCTTCATTTCCTTTTCTTGTCTCAAGCGTGAATATGCGCCATACAACAACAACAACAACAACAACAACAACAACAACAACAACAACAACAACAACAACAACAACAACAACAACAACAACAACAACAACAACAACAACAACAACAACAACAACAACAAAACAAAAACGGTGGCTTGCTCGCTGGTGTCGAATACCAGGTTTCGTTTCTCTATAACATCCCAATTAACGCTTTGATTTTAGCTTAAAGAAGCCTGGGGAAAAAATTCAAACCAAAGACAAATATTCCGCTGGAAGTTTAGAGAGGACAAATGAATTGGAGAGCAAGTCAGTTTGAAGGACTGTTTGCTATAGAACATTAGGAACACGATGAAAGATTAACAAGAGATTGAGTTGCTGTAAATTACTTCGCAGTTTTTGTCTCAAATCGTTTGTAAATTGCTTTGTCTGATTACTCTTCCGAAAAACCGGCAAAAGAAACATCGTGAAAGAGAGGTGCGTGCATCGCAAGACTGCTGCTAGAACCGAACAGCACCTGGTAGCTAATCGTACGAGATTTCATCGTATTTTAAATGTAGGAACATTTCTCCGCCCCTTTTTCCTTACAATACATGCCTCCTATTCCTCCAAACAAACTCACCAACCCACCAAATAACAATAAGTAAATCCAACAACCAACTAACGCACCAACTCACCCAACCGAAACAGTATGTGATGCATGGCGCTATTCTTCAATATATGTAAACAAAAACATTATTATTATAAAAAAATCTAGAAGGGATTCAAACTTGTCTTTTCTCTCAAAGATCATAGAGAAAGTAGTTTTGACACAGCTCTGGGGCTACTTACAAGAGCTCCAGCTCTTATATTATTAATATATTATTTAAAATATTTTACTTCTGTTAGACTATTAGACATTATTTATGGAGATAAGACACTTTCAGAACTTAAGGACGAGGGAAAGGGTTAATTTAAAAAAAAACTTTTGTATGAAAACTTACAATATGCTTATAGGTCGAATTAGGGGAGATAAGTACCTGCTGCCCTAGGACTAGTGAGCTATAGTTACCTCCCCTAATTCGGCTTGTCCGTAGAAAATAAAATAATAAATGCAAAATTTGTGAAGTGCATACTCACACTCCTAAGGAGCATGCTTTTAGCGCTTAAGAACAAGAAGGAAACATGAACATCATACGAGGGACAGGAAAACAAACAAATAACATATGAGCTGTAAAAGAATAACCGTACTAAACCGTACTAAAGGAATAAAATGAAATACAGAAAACACAAAGTGGAACCAAATAACAAGAACAAGAGCTGAGAGTAACTTGATATTGCTAAAGGAAAGGTGTGACGACTAGCATTATGGGAATGGTTGTTAGGAGTAATGTTCACGGCAGAGGTGCGTTTTCAGTCAGTTCAGAAAGTAAATGAAAAAAATCATTCGTCGCTCCAGTGCGACTGGTGCCGTCCGTTGGATGTGTTACTTGGAACTGCGTTTGCTATTTAGTGTATTCCGGATTGTTTGATATTTGGGCTGCCATGTTTTGTTCGTGCTGTGTATGGATATGGCCTTTGACGTGAATTACATAGAATGCTACATATGTACTTCATTTTGTTTGTTGTCATTCCGTCATTTCTCATAACAACAGCAACATAACGCGCAGCATCACGAACAACCTAGATCGCGCAGATCAATAATAATTTTTTGAACTTGTCCATAGGGCATAGGGTATACAAGCGAACTTTATTATTATTATTATCATCATCATCATCATCATCATCATCATCATCATTATTATTATTAAAGGTGGCTTGCTCGCTGGTGTCGGATACCAGGTTGCTTTTCTTTGTAACAGCAAAGCAACAGTCCCAATTAACGCTTAGTTGGAAGAAGCCTGGGAAATAAATTAAAACCTGTTTTAAAGAAAAATATTTAGCAGATGAAAGGATAGACTTTTTAATGTAGGCAACATATTTAACGAAATGTCTAACAGATAGTGAAGTAAAAGAAAGTACGCCTGAGAATGGAATGTAGCATTAAAGCCAGGTGGAACCATCAATTTACAGTTGCAATGATCTGCTAAACTCACGTGACTCAACAAGCTCGAGCGCTAGTTTGTTTTGAATGTGCCCTGGCTAATCTTCCTAAGCTTGATCCGGGTCTG
Organism: Pomacea maculata; assembly: GCA_004794325.1. NCBI lineage: Eukaryota > Metazoa > Mollusca > Gastropoda > Architaenioglossa > Ampullariidae > Pomacea > Pomacea maculata. The sequence continues at coordinate 63,336 of SRHC01001710.1, read as the reverse complement.
GCTGTAAACACTCACATTTTTTCGTCTTGTTCTCTGTATATTCTAGTAGTAAATCTGGATTTGATTTGGAAAAAAGACAGACTCGCATGCCAACACATAAAACAGACATGCCAGGGGCATCGCTATTTCGGGCTTCTACACAAGACTTAGGAGAGAGAGAGGAGCAATCCACTTATGAATCATTGAAAATCCGTTGGTGAAACAGGTCGGCAATAAACAAGTTAGGTTGTAACACGGGGTCACGGTGGTGCGTACAGGTCACCAGCAGGTCAGGAAACTATAAAAAGTGCAGGAGGCGGCTAGACCCGTGCAGTTAGTTACACTAGTGAGCACCATATTTTATTTTCATCGCATGAGTAATAGTTCATTTTCAGCAGAGGTAACACTAGAAAGGGGAACTGGTTAGGGTTTCTTTACCACAACAACTTTTGCTAGTGGAAACGATGCGATCGTTAGCTGTCAAGCAATAACTTTGAAAAACAAGAGAAGGTGGAACTTTTATCCTTTTCGGATCTTCACAGGCCTTAGAGGTGGTGGAAGACAAATTCAGATGGCTGCCGTGAAAGAGAGAAAAGAAATGCCAGTTGAATGTTAGAGGGGGACCGAAGAAGCAGACGTAGAAAGAGAAAAAGAAGAAGAAGAATAAACGGAAAAGGAAAAAATGTTTTATACTGCTAGAAAATTTGTTATGAACCTTGCAGACCTTATAATCACTAAAAAATGAACAGTATCTGCAGACTTAAGGTCCCTTCCTGCTCTCAAGGAATGATAAAAAGGAATATTTACCTCTGATATTCTCCCACCGCAGCACGATCAGACACGATACACGAAGCTCACAAAATTAACTCGTCTTGGGTATCATGCTTTGTTGGCTTGCCTTCATCTCTCACAATAGCCGCAGCGGTCGCAGACTGTCAGAGCATGAAGATGTCTGAGGTACATGAATAGTCTACTCCTGTCCTTCTGAGCAGGAAACATTGGTAGAAGGTAAGATTTCGGTCTTAAGTGATTTCTAAGACCACTTGATTTTGCCAGTGAGATGCTGGGAGGCAAAAGTTCCTTACAAAACTTTTTCTTTCAGTAAAGTTCAAAAATAGAATAAGAGATGTTAAAGTGGGGATGGTTTGGATGATATGACAGCCCTAGCAATATATGACGAGAAAGTGTGCAGGAAAGGCCAAGAGTGTTAGGTGGAGGAAGAGTTGTGGGTGCCAGATCCTTTCCAGTTTACTTTGAAATGGATACTGATATTGTTGACGATGGAAGAAAAAAACCCCATTTATATCCCTCCCTTACCTTGATATGGGCACGCACACTCATGCACGCATGCAGCACCACCACACACACATAGAACACCGGCAAGATCCCATTGAAGCTGTAAGCTGCCCTGTTAAGGTTGGACGGCCACCCAGACAGCCAACCAGACAGAGCCCAAAAGGCGTTTGGCTGATCCGCAAATGGAGTTCTTGGTGATGAAAGTGATGCATGCAGTTCTGACTTTTATCATAGGAAATGGCAAGGTTTTTTTGGACCTTAATCTGAAATGTGAATAAACCGGAAGCTTTGCACACACCTGCCAGCAGTCCAGTGAGACAAGTTCTGGGATTGAGCAAGCCAATGAACTTTGCAATGTTTACCTGTCGGGGTCAAACGAAGTGCTGCATTTCAGACTTTTATGTACGAAACAGCCTTCATGCAACCGAACACATGGAGCTGAGGGAAACTGTAACAAACTCAAAGACATGTTTGAACTGTTTGACAGTCGTCTGTCCTCTACAGTTCTCACCCTGTCGTTTATCTTCCTCGGCAGTAAAACTTCGTTTCTTAAGTTAAATTAAGCTTGGGCCACTCTGTCCTTGCATTAAAACTCCAAATGTGCATCCACGTCAGCCAAAGTGACCACGGCTTCAGCAGCCACGTGTTTCATCCGATGTCCTCTTCAACCAAAACCCAGCAACAAGACGTTTTTTGATTGGCCAAGTACAGCCAATGTCGTGCCCTGAAAAAAGTCGGGTCTCCCTTTAAATTTTTTTTTCAAACCAAGGCACGTAAACTGCCATCAGACGAAAACGCACGGAGGAATTCAATTTTCTAGTCTCCTGCGATCAAATTTCAAAACCCACGACCCAAAAGACAGGAGAAGAAAGGGACAAGGGAGAGTGTCTGATTGGCATGTGTTCAGTGATGGAAAGGCAATATCCTCGCCTTTCGCCTTTAAGCGCCCGCGCTTCCCTCTTTCTCTCCCTGGCATACTTTCCCGTCAACCTTTCTTTCTTTCACCCACTTTTTTTTTTCTAATGTTCATGTCCCATTACTCGGAGCTGTCCACTATAACATCCACGAAGGGCTGAAAACCCCTGGAAATCACTTGTGTAGTATAACAATTTTCCTCAGCTCCACCACTCTTTTGTTTCCAAGCTCGAATTTTACATGCACGGCACGTCAGGAAAGACTCGGGGAGTTGTCGAACCTGTCTGCTTCCACCCATGATTTGATCTCGTTAACCGGCTAAAACGATGATGGCTAAAAAGCCGGCAGTCTTGAGATTTCTTGCATCCCCACCCCTCCCTTGCAGAACAGTGCCTTTTCCTAAGTGGCCTGAAATTCCCAGGTTTAAGGTTATGGCAGTAAATCTGTGCTGCCAGGTTATGCCTCCACCCCCAATACTTTAGATAATAGTCTTGAGATTTCTGGCACCGCCTACCCGTTCCATGGAGAAAAAGGCTTTCCTGAGGTGCCGTAAATTCCTGGGTTTAAGGTTATTGCAGTAAATCTGTGCCACCAGGTTATGTTCTTCATTCCTTTATTCTGCTGACAATACCAACAGGAGCGCCCTCTACGTGATCATTTCAGCCAGTGCTGGAGTTGTCTGGCACTAGTGTCAGAGATCAAGTACTGCAATCTAAAAAGTTTTTAATGATGCTTGGTCTTTCCCAGGGCACTAGATATAAGTTTGTTCAATCCCTTTTGCCTATGAGGGTTAATGGGTCACTTATTTACAAGCAAGTTAATACATCACTTATCTAGCTGCAGATGATTAAGACCTCTGGGTGAAGACGAATTTTTTTCATTTCCCATGAACTCATTTGCTGTTAATTTTGACTCAGACCTTGAGCTGGCTCGAGCTGCTGATGAGGGTTTTACCCTACTTTGTAGCATTTCAAGTCGAGCCAGATTCGTCTTATCTAAGACCGTAAATACAGATAATCAAATATTTTTTTAACTGGCCAGATGTGATGTGCCTAATTTTGCATTAACTCAAGCTAAGTTTGCTTTAATTGTCGCTGGCATGTTGGATTTTTTTTCTCCTCTTGTATTTCCGAAGGGAGACGGCTTAATCGGTTAGAAATTCAGAGAGGACAAATGAATTAAAGAACAAGTGGTCCGTTTGTAGGACAGTTTACCGCAGAACGTTACGAACGGGATGAAAGATTAACTAGAGATTGAGTGGCTGTAAATTACTTCCAAGTTTTTGTCTCAAGTCGTTTGTAAACTGATTTGTCTGATTACTCTTCCGAAAAACTGGATTCTGTTTGCAGCAACGGCAAAAGAAACATCGTGAAAGAGCGGTGAGTGCACGGCAAGACTGCGAGATGTAGCTAGTCGTACGAGATTTCAGCCTCTTGTAAATGTAGGAACATTTCTCATCCCCTTTTCCATGATAACGCACTCCTCCTATTCCCTCAAACAAACAAACAAATAAACAAACAAACAAACAAACAAACAAACAAACAAACAAACAAACAAACAAACAAACAAACAAACTCACCAACCCACCAACCAACAAGCAAATCCACCAAACAAACAAACCAACCCACCCACTCACCCAACCAAAACAGTATATGATGCACGACCCTACCCTTCAATATATGTAAATAAAAACATTACTATGTCGTGGCAAAAAAATCCGGAAGGAATCCAAACTTGTTAGTGCCGAGAAAGGTCTAGTACTGACTTATCAGCCCTTTCGTCAATCAATCAGTCTATCTTGTTTGTCCAGAGACCATAGAAGCAGACAGTCGACCCCACGCACGCAGTCAAGTAGTCTGACAAATCTCTCGTCTGCTGTTCGGAAATTTGGAGCTGAGCACAAGAAGCTTCTGCTTTCTCTGTTTTGCAGTATGGAAACACGAGATTTCTTGATATCGAAGAAACTTAATCCTTAAATATGCAGTGATATATGTATTTATTTTAATAGAGAAGAATAAAAATAGCCTCTACATACATTGAGAGTGATGCCTCAGTATATTTAAATACAAAGTTATGTTGTTACAGAAACGGTTATGTCTATAAACTAACCTTCAGGTTGGAGTGTGTTTATGACAGATTGTACCGACAGATTAAGCAAGTGATAGTGACTAGCGGCGTGTGGGTCTGGGGCTGAAAACACTCTTTTCGTTGCTGAAACACACTTACATCTCTCTTTCTTTCTTTTATGAGGCTGTTTTGAGTTTTTGGTTTCCTGAAAAACGAATAATGTTGGTTACATTTGTATGTCGTGTTTGCTTTGCCGCTGTTCATCTACAAAAAGTTATAGCCACTTCGATACCCTCCAAAATATTTTGTACACCAAACCTTTCTAAAGGAGTTTATGACTGGAAAGGAATGCATTAAAAGTAAAGGAATTAATCCCCAAACTACCAGAATTTGCACAGGAAACCTTTTATGTGCCGACAGGGCCGCCCAAAGCCAGCACGGGATCCGGGGCAGATGATATTTCTGGGTCCCCACCAAATATCTTCATGCATCGATGCACAAACATACTTCCAGTCAAAATAAATCGGTGTTCAGCGATCTTCCGACACCAACCCTGCCCAGCAAGATAGCGCTGACTAGTGACCACACCTCTCTCCCTAACCCCTCTACCCCGACGAGCCGCTTCACTACTCCATCAGGCTTGGGAATAGTATATTGCGAGCTTAAAATATGATTTCTCCATGTGTAATTCTTTGCTCTTTTTACCCAAGATATTTTTTATAGCAAAAAGAAAGGGAAGAAAAAAATTACTGACGAGGGCTGGTCATCAGCCCTCCCAGACCCCACCCCCTCTTTTCCTCTCTCTCTCTCGTTAGGCCTGTGTGACGATCGTTAGGGTCCAAACATAAAGATAGCTCTAGAACAACCCGGGTGAAAGGAAAGATGGAAAAATAGACGAATGCATAGCTTAATCCAGCGCAGGCGCATCGTAAGTTGTCTGTTCCCGCGCGTGAGATGTCGGTCTTTGTCTCGGTTGTCTCTGCTTTGTCTGAGGTTCTTTACCTGTAAGGCTCCCATTGCTGACAGCAGTGCTGTGAGAGATGTACAGGCTTCTGACACAGGCCCCCAAGTTCCCCGTCGTCGTGTCTCTGTTTCTCCTGTCAGTGACAGTGTGCAGACAGAACAAGAAAAGTTATTGCCTTCAATGTCGCGAGAGACATGAGGATGCGCAGTCACCTTGCAAACGCCGAAGAGACTGTTGAGTCCCTAACGGAAGTCCACTTGTCTCACAGAGGGCGCTGCCTTATGTCATATAGTTGGGTGTCTTGCAGGGAAGAACTTCAAACTTGACACAACAACCAGCGGAGGAGATATGAAAAAGGGTAGATAATGAAATGAAGAGGGGAAAAAAAATGAACATGTGATTACACCACAGAAGGACAGCAAGCCGAAGACGGCGACTTGTCTGGGTCATAGAAATAGCATTTATTATCTGACCCACGCCATAACTTTAATGTTATTTCCTCATTTGAATTACTGTCGTTATATATGACAGACATTTAAAAACATTAGCAAACTTAGTCAAAGGCTCATCCACATTTATCTTGATAAGAACAACCTTAATGAACCAATCTTTCACTCTGTCTGGATTCAGGGAGACACAATTGTTGATGAAACCCTGGTACATCTTTATCCTACGAATTGTCTTCTTTTGAACTTTCATGGCACTAGTATCAGGCACCTGTCGAAGGATGACTACGCTATGATGACAATGATCAAAGAAGGAGGACTGTGGCATTGCGAGTCTTTGATGCCTATGATTAAAGAGAAGCAAACTCAGCAAATGGAGACCATGCAGGACAGTTTTTCGCTTTTGTCTTCGCCCTCACGCAAAGGTCACGATAAACAGTGAAATTGCCACTAAAGGGCAACTTCTTGAGCCGTGACCAAACTTGGAACACAACTCAGTTTAGACGAAAGGCCGCGCGGGGGTCTCCAGACCACGCGTCTGGAAAACTTCCTTGGGTGTTAAGCATCTCTGAAATTAAATTACTAGAAAAGAAAGACGCAAATGGCCTGGTGTTAGACTACGTGGAGAAAGCAAGGGACACACACACACACACACACACACACAAACACAAACACCTATTCATATATATGCAAGGTGTATATGCAAGGTGAGAGAAATGACGAAGAGGAAGAGAGAGAAAGAGAGATCATCATTAACCACAACTCTAAAAAATCTGAAACTTAAACATACCGAACATCACCGAGTGTGCGATTCTGCAAGAATGACTGATTTATTTCATTACAATGTCTCTAAACAGAGATTAAAATAAAATGGGAAAGTTCATAAAATAAAAATAAAAAATCCACTCTGATGCTATTTTTTCACCTTTAAAAAAAGTGTCTTGATTGAATTCTGCAGCCACGATTTTCAGCTGACATTATTTATAACATCGTGGACTGTCATGCCATCAATGCCAGTGTTAATGCCAACAACTTTAGTTTTCTAGCTTCTCTGATGACACATCGGATGAACTCAACGGCAGAAAGAGTTGACAATGTTTTGATGTCACATCGTCAGCTGTTTCAGCAAGAGGAGTCACTAGAACTTTTCTCAATTTTAATTGTCAATCACATTCACATATAGTTTTATCACAACGGACGGTATACCCGCAAATCAAATATGTCTAAAACCAAAGACATGCATATTATCCAGTTCAATATTCTTGGGACCCACTTCCACTCGACCTAGTTGTGGTGTGGGTACCTGACTCTGAAGAGGATTGGTGGAAGGTAAGTCAACGAGGTAAACTGGATGGTCACCGCCTTCCGAAGAGCTGACTCCAAAGTACGAGAGGACTTTCACATCTTCCCCAGCGGTTGGAAGGTCAGGGACTACCTGAAGATGTTTAAAACATAAGAAAGTTGAAAAATGCGCGTTCTGCATCCATTCTTCTAAAACCCAGTCTCTTCATCTGATTGACGTACCAGCAGATAAGAAAGAACAGAAGGCATTTAAAACACGAGGAAAGCTGCAAGAATTCTTAGCTTAAAAAGATATTCAAAATAAATCCGGTGAATTGGGTAATGTTTAATTAACCTCACGGCGGCTGGTAACAAGACTGACTTACACTAAGATGTCGAGAAGGTATCTCGACAACTGGCAAGCTGACTAGACAGTGTGTTTCTCTTGCGTTCCGGGTGTGTATGTAAAGAAACAAAATGTTAATTGTTTGCTATTTGTCTTCGCGAAACGCGTCACGCTCCTGTCCCACCTGTCCACTTTCATTACCCTACATGTCGCACGTTTGCACGCGATGTGTTTCTAATTGCTTCTTGCAGCAAAGACAAATCTAGTGGCAAGGATCTGCTAATGAAAGAACATCCTTTACTTCAACAAAGTGTATTTCTTTGGCACGGAGCATCCTCGCAGTGTCCAGCGCCTTTCTTTACTTTCGTTCTTGCACCTTTTTTTTTTAGGGTTCCTGGAAGATTTTATCAGAAACTCTTCCGTGCAATTTCGGAGCGAGTTTCTTTGGAGTGTAGAGCCCTGCAGTGTTAAAAATTCAGCGATGGGGAGAGGAGCAGCTGCGAGCTCCAAACTAACGTTGGTCCAATCAACAGAATGGGGAGGAAACATGCTCTTCTCTCCCCTTGCTTCACCGCTCCACGCCAGTCCCTGGATTCCATGGACGCCATTTTCATGAACATGCGATACAGACCGGAAGCTGGGGTGCAGCTTGTCAAACTAGCAACATCAATTTGATAGACCAACTCTAAAACACTGGAAGGATTCAAAAGGGGAGAAAGATAGTGGAATGGCAAAGAAAGATTCTGAATTAACCATTAATCCATTGGGGAAACAACCAATATAAGATGTCGACGAACAAGAAGACGATGATGAGGATTGATGGTAATGAGGTACCACTAGGTATAGTCTCTTCATGGAAACACATTGTCCATGAAGCAGAATGCTTTTTTAAAATACTAAATCCACGTGAAACATCCCAAAGTAGACCTGAATAAAATACTGAGTAATACAAACAGAGCTCGAAGTAACAGAACATGGTGCCGTTGTTAGTTTTCAAACGAAAGTTCAATGTGATTATTTTAATTAATTATTCTTTGAAAAGCGAAGGCAAATTAACTTTACCTTCTGAGGGTGGAAGGCAATGGGAAAGCTTCTAGCACACGTATATATGGCAATCTCAGACCAGTGAACCTACTTTTCGGATCTTCACCTTGTTTTTAAAGGCACAGGTGAGAATTTCGATCTTCAAATGGCAAGATCTCTCGAAAGGAATCATTCGCTAAGGTTGGAAGATAACTACCTCGTAATCATAAATGATACAGGAAGAGGACAGGCAACATTGCGCGCGCACAAGGCAGTAGCAGAAATCTCTCGCGATCTGCCATGTGGAAGCTTGAGCAAAGCTCTGGAAACTTCCAGCTTGTTTGGCACATGCAAGCACCATCAAAGCCTTCGTAGTGATTTCACTCACCTAACTGTTGAAATTAGTTCCAGGCTGTCAGAAACGTATTCAAAACTTCACTACCTGTCAACATCTTTATATAAAACTTTTTATAAAAGCTGTTTATTTTTTGTAACCTGTTTTATTGTAAATAATATGCTTTTTAAACATTTCTTTTTCACTATTCTTCAGTTGACTACTTTCATAATAGCTATCCTGCTTTGATCTTTAAATTAACAGCAATGATGTCCTTTTCGAGCGTTCTTTTGATTTGTCTTCTAAAACATGACCAAGAGTTTCAGCTGATGGTGATCAGGGGAGCAAACTATTTATTCGCCACAGGGGCCGTGTATCGTGTTTTGTTGTCCCGACAATATTGCTCTTGTTATTTAGACAGACAATATCGATGTTGAAGCAAGTCTTGATGTTCTTTCATCTTACGCCGACAGTTGCAGTGGACACGAGAGTGACATTTACAGAGCCCCTCTAATTTAATTTTTTTAAACTGGCCGCTACACTTTCTATTGGTTGGCTGAATATTTCGTTGACAAGAAAAATCCATTTGAATACAAAACCAAAACTCTGGGAATAATAGCCACGTACTTTCAGTAAAGAAAATCAAGATAGATGATAAAGAAAGACAGAACAAAAAAGAGAAAAAGAGGGACAATTAAAATGTAATTCTGTTCTCCCTGCTTAAACTTAGAGGCATCAACGAAGACGTTAAAGAAAACAAAGGTCTTCTCTCCTATATTTTATTTCCTCTTCGGAAACTGTCAATAAACCTTCAGCCTCATTAGTGGCAAACGCTGTAAAATACTGCTGCTCCCCCCTCTCTCCAAAAATATCTCTTACGATCGAATGAGAGGTCTAGACGGACCCTCCCTGCATCAGCCTTTTCATGCAAAGACACAATCCGTCCGGAGTGGTAAAAAGTCAATTTACCAGTTAACCCATACCGGGCCCCGGAGTCGAAATAACCAATCATGCCTGAAAATGTTAATGGACGATAAAAATAATGAATAATAGGCTGGTTATTGCTGGCTTGAGGTTATGCTTCCTTAAATTCAAACAAGACTAAATCCTCAACAATTATGTATGAGGCATTATTTTAATTGCCATTAATGTTGTCAGACTTTTAATTGGCTCTTCCAACTCCGGGGCCCTGTATGGGGTAAAATATCGCTCTGTTTCATACTAAACTGAGCCGTAAGCTTCTTACTCAGAGCCCCAGAGATACTGTGTGATTGCTGGGGCTGACCATACCTAGCGACTCCTGGCTGTTTCAATCATCACCGTACATCATACCACTGGCGGACCTTTATCAATCAGTGACTGCTGGACAGAGAAGGTTATCGATCACTGGACCATGGGACCTTCAATCTCACGGTCTGAGATTCAGGAGAGAGAGAGAAATAAGGAGGGCGACGAAATACTCGGATGGACGCTAAGAAAAAAAATACTTTGCAATAAGCCCTATTTAAAGACCAACCTAAATGGTTTGAGTATTTTGCAGATATCGGTAGATATAGTCGATATAAACATAACCTGTAAAATTGAGCTTCCAGAACCCACCCGTTAATTAATTATCAACATCTATTCCCACCTGCCATCAACGAGCGCTGATGACAGTGTACTACTGTTCTGATCCGAACGCCGATCGGTGTTCCAGAATATTCCCCGCCATCTCCTCGCCCTGGTGCAGGGAGGAGAGCGCCTCCAAGATCAATGACATCCGGTCATGCTGTCAACAGCAAGCAGGGTAGACTTTGACTAAGACTTGTCAACGATCTCAAAAGCCAACAATCAACAGTCGTTCTCGCCGCGACGCCGCGACGCCACCGCGTGTCTGCCGCGCGAGGCTCTCGCCAAATCTCGAGTGTAGTCAGAGATTACTACACTCCAGCTGTTGCTGACTTGGACCTGCGATTGATACTGCCCTACAAGTGGTGACAAAGCCAGTCCATCAAATGTGTTGCACTCTCCGACCTTTGCAGCTTTAAATTGGATTGGAAGCATTACAGCAACGAAGGGAGCAAGCACACCATGCCATACTTTGAGAAATAACTTTGAAAGACACTCCGCAAGCGTTATAATAATTATATTCTTAAAAATTTTTTAAAAAATTTAAATTGTTGTGTCGAAAACATTTTTGAGTAGTTTTAGACTTTTATTAGCGTATTGGGCGACAACTTTTGAAATTTCAGTTTGCTTTCAGTACTTTTTGTTGTGTTACTCCAGAAGCATCCTATGCCATCAAAATCCCCGGTCAAGCTACTAGGCACCATTTCCTTAGTTGAGATTACTATTTGGGCATTAGCAATAAAATCCAAAAAGTGCCAAGGTGCATCAAACCAAACACAAGATTTAATGAAGTGAACATTCAGGACACACTGAATGGACGCCAATTTTTAAAAGCACCAACGGACAATTCTGGGCTACTCAAGGACTGATTGACAAGCCTTTTAGAAGTGAGCCTTTTTTTGATTGTTACAATGTTCAGGCGTTTTCTCGTCAACATGCGAAACACTGGACCTGGGTGACCGCTATGATGTTGTGATCCTGCAGGGGATGTTACAATGTTCACAAGTCAGTCAATATAATGGCATGATGCTCTCAAACCCTCAACCCTGGTCTTCTCCGAACCAAAGACTTGACGATCTGCGAATCAAAGTACCAGGAAAAAAGTTTATTAAACATACAAATTATATGAAATATATACAAAAATTGACTCATCTAAAAGGGGTTCCCGACCTATCCATACTGTCCGTGCTCTTAACTTCCGTTATGACCACCATCCACTCTCACATAACGCACATCAACTCATTTTATGCAAATATTTACCAAACAATTCTCTATGCATTGTTAGCATTACTAACAGAGCATGCAACGATGTGAAATGAGCAGTTTATTATTGTTCATGTCACTTATACTGGTATCATTCATGTAAACGTACTTGAACATCACATTCCCAGACACTACAGGGTCATCATTCAAGCACTCACATCCTGTTTCCCAATTTTCTTTTCATTTTTTTATCTGCAGAAAGTGTACGAACCCACCCGGGTATCAGTAAGGCATCTGACATGGCAATTGAAGCAGCCACCAAAAAAATGGATGAGCTTTGAAAGATATAGTGGAAGGAAAGAGGAAGAATAAAACAAAAGACTAAATTCCGCTGGTGCTGCATCGGATTCAAGTAACGTGGACAAAAGTTACGCAAAGCAGGTATTCTTTCAATCCTTGTGAAAAAACATACTTTTCTGATGATCACATGATGATTGTTATGTACTTTTTTGTTTCAATAAATAATAATAATAATAACAAGATTTATTTCTTTCATGGTCTTTGTTCCTGACATGCCCTCTGCCTGTAGAGTGAGAATGCCGAGATTATGATTGTTTTGAATAATTCTAAGAAGATGTCCAATGTAAAAAAGTTAATCCATCATCATGATAAGTTTTCTTCAGTCGTGTGCAGTTTTTGAACTAGAGTTTTCGTACGTGCACGCACGCGCACAATGTGTTACCTTCATATATACCTCTTTGCTGGGACAAGACTTTACAAAAAAGTATTTATTTCAACAAACTACACAAAGACCTAAAACAAGATAATCTACAATGGGTTTAAGAGAGGTGTAATCCCCTAACAATGTTTTCTGAAATAGTTCCATTTTTTAACCGCGTTGGAACGCGTGCACACAATCCATTGTTATTCTACTCGACTCGAGTTCGTCTCGTGTTTACCGAGCGCGAAAGTAAAGTTGTGGCGGCAAATTTCACTTAATGACAGAGTTTGACTTTAGTCTCACCTGCACACCGGCATGCATGAGCGTGCATTTCAAACCCACGGAAATAAGCACGTGAATGCACCCTGACCCACACCCGTGCACGTGGGCGGCTTGATTGTCGCAGCTTCCGGGGCTTCTCCGGAGCGCAGAGAAAATTATTTCCTGATCTCGAAACGGGAAAGTGATACCCTTACTCTTTTAATGAGCGCGAATTCACTATTATTGCCTGGTCTCTTATACTGTTATTACTGCACATCGTGAAGACCGTATGTCGAAGAAGAACTGACACAAAAAAACTTTGAGCGTAAACAGATTTGTAAAGAAACTAAAAATGGAGGTATCGTGTTGAGGTCTCGGCACCTTCCTTAGAAGGAACTTTGTGATTGGTATGCAATAATAGCTGCTTCTGTAAATACCCTGTCATCAGAGACAGAAGAAAAGTCCCCTATCCCATCCCCATCTTTCAATCTTAAAAACAAATTCCCACAAGTAACATTCCTCACGCCCACTTCAAAATCCGCCTAAGTTAACGAGAGAAACTTTTAAAATAAATAATAATAAAAAAAGTTATAGCATCTACTGGCGCCCGCCAGTCCGTCCGCGAGCACGCACGCGCGTAATCGCTCGTCACAAGTGGACAGTTAAAGAAGAGGAATAAGGAACGAATGAGAGGAGACCGTTCATTGACCAAACGGAAACACATTCAGTTAACTGGGTGAATTGAATGTCTAGTGATCGAATCCCAAAGACCAGTTCATAATAAATTATAGTAGGTAGCGTGAAAATACTGACTTGTTTCCTCAGGGGGGTATTTAGAAAACACATAGCCATGTAGAAAAAAGAACAGTTGAACTGGTGCAAATTAGTTTGAAAATTTTCATGTAAAGTGTGTTAATTGAATTTCATAAACTGTTGAAAGAAACTTCGGAATAATGCACCATTCGACCCTGAACAAAGCAGTTATCAGAACACATTAGAAACCTGTCTGCATGGTTCTGATTTTCTGCCCGAGCAGGCACGCCCGACAAGAGAATATATTCTCAAGGAAAGTGATCTTCAGTGTTTTCACCGCAAGAGAGCTCTCAAAAGTTTTTTAGTTTATCAAATTCTGACGTCTGTGTAAGAGCTCAAACATTTTTCTGGACTGGTATTGTGGTGTGTTTTTTTCCCGGCATGCAGTTTGTTGGAAGAAAAAATGTTGACACCAGAAAGAAACTGTGAAGGATGTGCAGAGACTGTAAATGCAGGAATTCTCTTATGATGCAGGAGGGAACAGGGAGGGCGAACTTCTACAACAGACCATTCAACTTCATTGGCACATTAAAGGAATGTAGGGAAGAGAGGCAGGGAATGATGGCTGAGAATGTAGAGAGGTGTGAGGTGGGAAGACTCAGAGAGAGAGAGATGGTGGGGGAATGTTTTTTTTTTAAAGATCAGGTGCACCAACTCAATCAAGGTGTGACGTGGGTGTCAAAAAGCTTACAAAAATGATTTCCACAGTTTTTTAAATGTATGAATGTAGAATTGTCTTCAACTGTTCTTTACTAAAAGACACTCGTATGGACACCAAAGCTTGAAGTATTTGTACAAATTTATCATTTCGACTTTTGACCTCGGAAAATCATTTCTCTGGGCATCATTCCAATCAAACATTTCATTTTTCTAAATTCACAAATGTCCATTAGACTGGAACTGGCTAGGTGGTCTAGCTAATGTTGTAGCCCCCCAGGGATGTGAGACACAAGAACTAAATGTTATTTAGCAAACAGAAAAAAATAGAAAAATGTGGATTAATTCTTTAAATCATTGGACATCCTCGTAATACAGGTAAAAAAAATCAGTCTGACCATTGCCACATCTAACTCTTGTCTCAACTTTTTTATAAGACTTTGTACAGCAGTTAATATCTTATCTCATCATTTTCCACATTGAAATGGGGTAGAGAAATGGAATGAAAAACTTGCCTCAGGTCTATAAATGCAATGTATAGTTATTGATGACATTCGAGGGTTGGGCAAAGAGTAAAAATGGAGGCTGTTATCTTTCCTGCGTGCATGTCCTTTAACATGTTATTGTCTTCGACCCAGGAGGACGAGTGCTTGTTTAGAATGAAACTATAAAATTTGCTGCAAATGTTTCACAGACTTGTCCCTCTACAGCTGTCTGGTTGATACACGCTGCCTTTATTGTGGCTGTATAACAACCAAGGGTGTCAGACGATAAGTCATCATCATCAATCATCATCCATCATCCATCATCATCATCCACTGAGCGCATTTCCCTGTGACGAGGCGGGGGTAAAAGTTATGTGTCGTGATCGTCTGATTTTGGTAGTCTAGGTAATCAACAACGACGAGGATGATGATGGTGGAAGAGGATACAATCAAAGTAATCTCTCGTTTTATCTCCTGAACGTTTATCTCCACATGCTGTGAGAAACGAAATACTTATATCACCTGTGTGCTCTCCAGTGAAGTATACGTGTGTATGTGTGTGTGTTTGGGTGGGTAGGGTCGCTGTACTTGTTTATACGCGGAAGGGCATAGAAAATGAAAAAAAAAGAAAAGAAAAAAAAATGAATGGAATTGATCCTGCAGCCCCTTGGCGTTATTTTAAACATTCCCAGATTCCGGAGACAGCTCAGAAGATCGATGCCATTCCCCGGAAGAGTTCGCCATGAACCGACGAGTGCAGGTCTGAAGATTGCAGATGATGCTTACATTAAAACCACGTGACACTTTTCACCCGTGCATGGAGGTGTCTATAAACGTGTGCTTGCTCGCCAGCCTTCATAATGCATCTTCCTGGTTCTAGACTTCTAATCTGGCAAATGTTAAAGATATAAAATACTCTAATTTATGAAGTCAGACAGGCCTTCCCAGGAAGTGGGGGGCTAAAATACAAACTTTTGACTGAGAGTTTTGAACAGGACGCGCTATGTAAACAGGAAAGCACTAACGAATGTTCTTTGTAAACGGCTGTAAAAAAGATGAAACTGTAAATAAGTTATTGATGCAAAGTTTTTTTACTAATTAAATTTCACTGAAACTTATCCATTAAGTGTAAAAGTTTCAAGCCATTTGCGATAGATGTTTCGCAAGAAAACATTCTTCTAGTTTGTCCTCGCATCAGCTGGATGTCCTCCAACTCGAAGAAACAAGGAGAAAAGGAGGACGAGATAGAAAAAGCTTGTGTGTGGGTAGGTGGGGGGAAAGAGAAGGACAAACATGATAAATAGCGAGCCTTTGGCTGAAACCAATAATCTTCTAGATTTACTGCAGGAGTACGCGAATTATGCAAGAAAAGTTATGGAGGGTTCTAGAGAGAAATCTGACCTCTTACTCATCCCTAACTCGCAAACAGAAGGACCATCCATTTTACAAACCTAATATGTACAAAAACATGCAGATGCACGCACGCATATACGCACACACGCACACGCACAGTCATGAACTGTCCTCAGAAAACGTTAGGAACCGTTTTTTGGAGATTGTTATTGTCTGGGGAAAAATAAGGTTGGTAAGAACTTTTGTGGCCAAAGGGTCAAGGATGCGAAGTTATGATCTTCGCAGCTTGTCATGGCTTGTTTACACGATTCAGCTGCATACACCCACAATAAACTGGGATTTATTCAAGGAAAGGTTGGTTGGTGTTGCTTAATGCCACGTCAGCAGTGAAGACCAATTCGAAAATAAATGATAGGTACGCACGAAGATCTTTGCATGTGAGCATAGGTCATTTTGTTCGTGTGTGGGTGTGTGTGTACGGGCGCAAGAATAGTATTGACAGAATAACAAAACCAGAATCTCAAATATCAGCGAAGATCAATAAGAAACTCGGCCAAAGTTCACTCCTAGATTAAGACACACCTGTGCTACGGTTAGAAAATCCATCGAAGGGTGTGTAACACTCAAACTAACAATTCAATACCTTCTTGCAAACCTCACCAAACTATTTCGTGGACAGGACAACTCATCCACAGGACCTTCTGGAACCACTCGGAGCCTTAATTATTCCACAGCCGGACTCTTTCCCGTCAACGCCAGTCTTAGTGTAAGCAAAGGCCTCGGATTTTACGGCGTGTTTGTAGAAGAACCACCAGAGTCCACGCGGGTCTGTTAGATGCTATCTTAAAACACATTTGCCATCTCTCCCTGGAAGACACAGCATCAATCCGGGTGCCTCTGGAGAGCGTCTACTCGCCAAAGTTCTCAGCACAATGGCCGGTGACCGTTGGCGGTAATCCGAGTCATTGTGGAAAGTTCGGGAAAGCATGTACCCGTCTAAAGATAGAGTCTCCTCGCCGAGTGTATTGAGACGCAAATTGTGGAAGGGACGTTAAGGTTTGATCAAACACATTGAACAAACACCAGGGGGCACTGCGGGCTTGTAGGATAATCACGGTTACAGCCCGACCACCTCACCCAGAAATTAAGGCGATGCTTTCTGGTTTGGGAGAATTTGATGCTGATGCTGATATGGGAGGTCTAACACTGATCATGTAAATATTAGGCAATGTATTCTAAAGAATTAATACCAGGTTCTCTGTGTTACATTGTTTATATTAGCTATCCTACCCTCTTGAAATAGGCCAATGGTCTGTTAAATAAGATCAGTTGTACAACGACATGAGCGAGTATATATATGTTAAATATAAAATTGATGGTTTTTGTAATTCCACCATACTTTGTCATATTTAGCTGCGAGAGAGAGAGAGAAGAGAAATTAAGAGAGAGAGAAGGAAATAGGAGGATCTGCATATACAATATCGAGAACTAAGTGGGAAGAGCGATTCTAGACATGGTGTCATTGTACGGGCGGCATCGTCCCTAAAGGGAGACTACCATGATACGAGGTGCCCCTGTCGATATTTAACCCAGGAACTTCCACACACATTAAGGGTAAGGCCCATGGCATTGACTACTACTTGGTGGACGATATTTGGTCATCACAATAATTGGTGGAGAGAGAAATTCATTAGGCAGCTGTCTGTAAAAGTCTTGAAGGTAAGTGAATTATAGCATATCTCGGACACAAGGAGGCGCAGACCAAACCCTCCCCTTTCGCTGTCTTTACTTTCTCTGATAGATGAGGAATCCTGTTCCGGTGAGTCCCAAGCTGGATCATCGGATATTAAGCAGGTGACATTCTTTTTAAAATACGAGCGTTCAGTAAAACCATGGCTAGAGACAGAGATTTTGTGTAATCAGAAAGAAAAGTGTCATCTACAAGACACATCCTCAACAGGACTTTATATTTGAGGGGACATCTGGGGTAAGAAGCACCAAAAATAGGAATTGTGGCTTTTCTATAAAATTTATTCCAAGGTTTCAATCGTAGAATACATTTAGTATATATAAAGTGTAAAATGAGTGTTAGTAAACATGTAGAGCAGGAAGCGCCAGATGAGTGAGATTTTATATTTAAACGGTTCTGTAACATCGAATAATGTCATTTTTCCAAGAAATGTTAACAGTGGTGAACCATAAACTTCAATGATACTGTTTTAAATCTTCCTCCAACATTGCAAATGGAAAAGAAATCTGTAAGATAACTTTTACTATACAACTTTTAAACTCATTTTCTTTCTAAAATATGGGTTTCTAAGCAAGTTTGGCATTGGACTTTGCTTCTAATACACTCTGGACAATCGGATCTGTCAGGCGTATTCCAAATTTGTCCCTAAATGCAATAAAGTGCAAAGCAAATGCCTGTATGTACCATCATTTAGCCTGTAGGTTATTAATCTCTCTTATTCCCCAAATCCCATCCCTTCGTTTTTCACACCAGGCATAAAAACACTAAAACAAACCAAATTTATAGAAACTATTTTTTTCAGACAAAAATGTGAGCTGTGTATTGCGAAATGACCATCCATCCATCCAGTCATCCATCCAACCATTCAGCCAGCATTGTCGTCGTGGTGAGAGTTGTTGATAGTGCCGACTTCCATTACTTGGCACAGCATATCCAGTTTGTGAAAGTATGCACGATACCAGTCAACTCATCCCTCCTCCACCTCCAAGAGTACCTGAAAGCCAACGAATAGCCGGGTCACACGCATCCGACTTCCTGAAATGCACGCCACGCAGGTGCAAACGATGTGTTCACACGAGCAGGATGGCCAGATAAACACTTGACGTGTCGTCATAATAAATATGGTCCGTCCTGCAGTCACCATCTTCAGTTACAAAACGTCCAGGAATCGATGAAAACCTGGTCGTTGGACTGACTGGCGTCATCATCCGGGCTCTGCAGAAAGCAGGAAACAGATCACGTGAACAGCAGTTACACGATTTGGAATTTTTTTTTTTTGTGGGAGGGAGGAATGATGGGAATGGTGATGGCTGTAGGCAGCCATTTTTTTTTTTTTTTTGGTTGAAGTTCTACGCCGCCAGTAGCCGAAGCTATGGAGAGACAGAACAAACACGAGTAAGTGTAGCGGCAACCGAAGTCATTTGCTGCGAGGAG
Organism: Pomacea maculata; assembly: GCA_004794325.1. Lineage (NCBI taxonomy): Eukaryota > Metazoa > Mollusca > Gastropoda > Architaenioglossa > Ampullariidae > Pomacea > Pomacea maculata. Next base: position 44,400 of record SRHC01001710.1, on the reverse strand, counting down.
ACCGAATCGCTAGGGAGCCATGAAAACCTGGCACCGCGTGGGTTTTGGATCCGATGCATGTAAATGTTTTTATGTATCAAGCAAATTATTCGTCAACATTTACTTAGTCTCGCCATTTGTTAATTTGGCTGACCTCTGACACCCGAACGTGCACAAAATCAGTGACGTCACAGCGGAATGAATTTCGAATGAGAATACGCTAACGACTACGAACGTTGGGTTAAACCCTCCAATGTCAGTGATGTAACCCAGATGTGACAAAAAACAACAACAAAAAAAAAAAAAAAAAACAACAACAACAACAACAAAAAAAAACCCCAAAAAAACCAAAACAAAACAAAACAAAAACAACAACAAAAAAACACCGCATCCAGGAGAGATCCGAACCCAGAACCGATCCTCACACTACCTTGTGACAAGAGATTTAACTTTTGGACATAGATGGGACATAAATTGAAACTTTGCTTATAGGTATACTGAAAATAGAATCACTGATCTTAAAACAAACCTAAATGTTGTTATTTATCTCAGCACAGATTTGGAAATCGACTACCCTAACCTTCCAAACTATGTCCCTCCATTCTTCCTTTGTTTTGAGATTTACGGTAATGAGGAAGACATCAAACTTTTGTTTTGTAGGGCTGAGGCTCAAGTGACCTGCCCGCTATCTTCACCCAGTTTATATTTCCGTCTCAAAAGTGACAAGAAATAAGAAAAACTAAAACCATGCATCTTCAAAGAATGTTTTTAACAATGGCAGCTTAAAAAATATAACACTGTAATAATTAAAAAAACGTGTTTGGAGAGTGGGTAGGATGAAAGAGAAAAAAAAACCGACAAAAACAAAGCAGAACTAGGAATGAATATGGAAAGTTCTCTGTTAGCCAGAAACCCACAAAACTTTCCCTTGAAAATAAACACATTTTCTCCACCAATCTTATGGCTGCCCGTACCGGCGCAGGAGACGGCTGGTCTCTGTCGGACATTTTCGAACTCGACACACGTAACCCTTGGCCCCCACCCCGCGCGCAGCCCGCGAAAGCTCATTAATCTAGTTCCTGCGATTGCCAGCACTGTGAGCTTGACATAATTGGGGGTCCAGTGGGAGCCCAGGCTCCAAGGATGAAAAAAAAAAGGTGGCTGGCTCCCAACGGAAAGCAACAACTCCCCCGCTCTCCGAGGATTGCCTTATTTGTGGTGCAGTCCCAGACTCTTTAACTCCCCTTTCTCCACCTCCCTACCCAACGCAGAAGTGAATGGATGGATGGGAGGACACACTGACTACAGCTCAGCATCCGGGAGGGTGGTGGGGTGGGTAGCATAATGTCATCGGGAGAAAGGAAAACCCCGAGAAGATGGCCGACTGAAACAATATTCCAATGGTCAGTGATCGTCTCTCGGCGTGGCCTGCAAAACTACGGACATTCTAGAAAGCGGAGGAAACGTGTCCAGTTTCATTATCCGGGCATTCCGAGGAAGAACATGCTGACAAGTATGTTGACTGGGCAATAACAAGTCCGGTAATGGATGCTAAGAGAAATAGGAGGGACAGAGGAACAGTCAACATGGAATTGATCAATCGCGATGTCCGTCACGACAGACTCAGACGGCGAATTAATGGCCTCCACAGGGAGACAGAAAACAACGGGTCAGGTTTTTATTCAGTTTCAAAAAAAGAAAACAATGGCATTAATATTTGTCAGTGTTTGGCTAGAAATTAGTATATCATTAGTATATCGTTAAGGTGTAGTCACGAGTCGTACTGAAGCTTTGCTAGTTTCCTTTTTTTTCATGTGATAAACAAGAAACGAGAATAAGGTTAATATGAAAAGCACAGCTGATATGGTCAAACGTGCCAAGCTGTCCAAACTGAGCATCATAACAGTCACTAGTCATTAAAGTGTCAGACTAGATTGGGGGTGCCAGAGTAGATAGTGCCAGACTAGACATGGAGTGCTGGAGCTGACAGTAACTGCGAGAGTTGGGGGAGGGGAGAGGAGAAGGAGGGTCAGTTTGGTCTGACCAGGAATCATCTAGATGCATGATAGCCGAGCTGATGTCTAGTTGAAGGAAGCTGAAGTCAGGGTTGTGTCTAGATAATTGCCCCTGCCCACCCGACTACCAGAAAAGGACACATGAAGGCGAAAGCGGAGAAAAAAGAATATTGTGCTTCTTCTAAACACGGTGAACCACTTACAGATTCTAGACAACGAGACTGTTAAACTTCTGTCTTTTTACTGTTGCCAATAACCCAGACCCAAGCAATGTAGCTGTAGAGTTCACGACATAAAAGTAATCCCGTTGCATGACAAGGCGGGTAGAAAGGTGAAGGTAAGAGCAAGGAGGTTTGTCATCCATCACTGTCAGCTGCGGCTGCTCGTGTCACCAGTGATGCTGCGGCTGTTCCCGAGCCCATCAGCTTCTGAGGCTGGCCACACGGAGCACATTAGGTCTCGTGGATTCTCATTTTCTGCTGGCTTCGGTCTGTGTCGCTTGTGTCTTTGTTCAGGACAGCGGATACCTGGTGATGAGCTTGGCGGTTGGTCAGTCAACGCTCCATTGGTTCCTGAAGTCTCGTGATGAAAGGTTACAGAGGTGGACTGGTGGGGAGATAATGCTTGTATTCCACACCCTAATCCTTTGTCTGCTCTTGTTTGTATCCCGATATCTGCATCCTAACAGGCAATGTCGTTTTGTCCTTCTCTCTTCCCTCCGGGTAGTCAAATAACAAACTGATATAGTAAACACTGCTCTTACAAACAAACATTGGCCTGGACCAAATAAATGGGACACACACACACCATTAAACATTTGCAACTCGACTCCTTTAACACCGTTAAACAAAGTGACCCCCATCTTTGTAAACATTGATATCCCCGTGTAGAGTTTATTTCGATAAACACGTGAAACGATCAACGCACTATGGAGGAGGGACGGAAGTGGGAGGACGGAGGTTGGCGAAGGTGGATTGGAATGAACCTCATAGTCCCCTTCGGACCCAAACATATTTGCAAAAGTGAAAGCTATCTCCCCCTTTTATCCATGACTGGAACATATTTATGTGTGGAAAATCCTTTGAGCCCATCACCCCTTCCCTGATTTATCGGTAGGCTGTTATTTGTTTAATGCACGTTCACCATTCTGCTTCTTTACGCCTTTGACCGTTCAACTGTTAATCTACATTTTTGCACCAGCCTGTTAATTTACATTTTTGCACCAGTCTTTTTAACCTGAGATTTTTTTTCATCGATCTCCTAAATGTCTTCTTTTGTGCTGGTGATGGACAGGGTAACGAACTGAAGGATTTTATTGCTAAAAAAGCCAGTGCCCTAGCTCTGGATGGTCAAGGGCAGACAGATGAACTAAACCCCAGAAGCTGTTTGGGCGCCAGTTTTGTTAAGACTGAGTGATAAATGTTTCCTCTGTACAAGCTGTTTCCGGTCTGGCAGGAGGCAGCATTAACGCTTAATCAGGAGCTGATCGATTTTCAGGTCAAGGTCTGGATCTTTATGTGGTTCAGCGCCAGAAAATAAACCATCAGGAACCTGTGAGGAAAGGCACAGAAGGTTAGAGCTCTGTTCCTGGGGTCGCACGCGTGGACTGGAGGTAAAGTTATTCTAGGAGCATGCTGGGATCTCAAGGATCTATAGTTGTATATAGCTGTTGTCCTCGAAGGTAGATAGGTACCTTAGAGATCCCTAACTTTTCTTTGATCATTTCTTTGATTCCTTAGTGACGGCGCTAGAGGATTCGCTAGATATTACCAAGATACCAGGGACTCACGCTTCAGTCCTTGTTGGGACAATACAATGAAAAACACATATACAAATATATTACCATTTTCAATATACCCATTGGCTAATGTATGTTTGTTTGGGACCAACTGTGAAGTCCTCTTGGAGGCTCTTATCCGACAAGATAATTTGACATATAGGACTTGCTTCAGACAGCGCTCCCAAGGTTTCCTTCGAGAGTAACATTGTCAATGAGAAGCGCGAACACCAAAAGAATTCGACTTTCCAGAGATCTGAGAAGATAATCCGTCTCCGTTAATGACATACAAGCCTTCTAGACATCCACATGCGTAGAAAGAGATTTTTAAAACCTTTTAGAAAGTAGGTAAGTCACGGCTAAACCTAATTAAAGAGCTGAGACAGTAAATGAACTAGGCGTCGCCATACTTCAGACTGACGTCACTAAAAGGACTTCTGAGGAAATCGATGTTTGAAGCCCTGTATTCCGTGACCGAGGCTGGACCCTTCGCCCTGAGAAAGGTGACGAAGAATAAGTAATCCTGTGATGAACACAAGTAAATTATTCCAGAAAAAGCATAGCTGTCAAAGAGTCTTCAGAATGTCCAAGTAGACTTCCTAACTGGTTCAGATGGTTGGATGTGTGGTTTCTCCTATACCTCCAGATTTCTTTATTAATCCTTATTCTCCCGAAACTCCTTTTTCTTCTTAGCCTGGTCAACACACTTATTTTGAACAATACAAAAGAATAACACCATTCTGTACATGTATGACTGCAACAATGTCATCAACTGTATCACTTTAGGTCATAAAGCATCCCCCAGGACGATAGTCTGTTGTCTTGATTGGAAAGACAACCGCAGTAGAAACTTAGATGAGGAAAAAGTTCAGGGAGTGAGAAGAAGTAAGACCGGGTTGCTAGCAACATCTGACACACCTGCTGGATTCCTTTCATACCACGGGGAACCATGGGAGTGGAAGTACCTTGCCCTCCACCCAACCTCGTGAGTTAATACACACACAGCTTTCCTGTAGCGACTTTTTGGTAAATTAAACCATGTTGTAATTCATTCTCTCACTCCCTTTCTCTCACACACTCGTACACTCTCACTCACGCACGCATACACACATTAAGAATATGAATAAACAAAACTGTTTGTGCAAGACCGCTTCTTAAGAAGAGTTATTTCTGCACACTCATTTAACAGCGGAAGTACGAAGCTTTCTACACAACATTAAGAAAGGATTAAATTAATTCTAGAATAGCATCCACATCAGAAATCAGACACAGGAGCTGTCGTTCCGAGACAAAGAGTCCCAGTGTGATGTAACAGAGGGACCCCGCTGAGATGATGGCGTCCATAGAAGTTCGTCCTCGGCATTTCCCTTCATGCGTAAATGTTTCTGCTGGAAATTTTCTTTTTGTCTGCTGATACAGAATTCTATATCAGACCTGTCATGATTAATTTCTACAATTTCCCCTTTATTACAAGTAGCATCCTCTGCACACGCCTACTAGAGCGAATAATATGCGACAGTTGTTCATATCTGTAAAAACAAAATCCACATAACTTGATATTTCCACATTTGACTTGACAAAAAGAGTTTTGTCCCTTTTACCTATCTGTCCTCGTGTTTCTCATTTTTTTTTTGTTTCCTTTTGTGTTGTTGAGTCTTGCTTTTCTATAGAAGAATGCGAAGAATTAAAGACTTTCTTCGAGAGCGAAGGCTTTTATGGGTTGGGCGGAGGAGATCGCCAGGGAGATACGAAAGTTAGTTCCACCAAAGCAGAAAGAAAGTTTCTTATCTCAATCAACGGTGGCTGCGGGAGGCGCCACGAGAAGCAGAGCATCATAATGATGCGAATTTGTCAACCCAAGGAAAGAATGCATAGCGGCAGTTTGTCATTAACTCTTTAATGCCGGCAACCCCTACTGGGCATGGCGAGTCAATTACGATCTTTAGAATGCAAATAAATAGAGGGAAAGGAAAAACCACAAAACGAGGAGGGCTGGAGACATCCCCGCCATGAGGGATTCAAATGGCACTCATTGATTTCGGGGGATGGGCTATTAAGGGGCTTGGGGAGATAACTTACTTTTGTCACTCGTCCTGTCTTCAAACTTCCTCTCCTTCTAAAGGTGAACAGATTTTTCAACTGGGGAATGCCAAGTCTTTATTACGAGATATTAATTCCAGCATTCGCGGAGGAGGACGGCCAGCATGACCCCGGATGTCATGGGTGCCCCGGGCGTCGAAAAACGGGGGTTGAAGGAAGGGCAAGTAACTGGATAATTAATGTTCCTCTCTGCCCAAACCGTGTCGACTTAGTAGATGTGCTACAATAAATTAGAGAGAAAGACACAATCAAAGGACCCAGGAATAATGTGTTATGAGTGAATGACAATTGTTTATTTTTAAAGCCTACTTCTGGTGTGTTCCCGGACCATTATTCTGAGAGCCAAGTCTACCTTATACCTACCTATCAAGATTCATTAAAGCAAATGTTTCTTTATACATATATATCCATTTACACTCCTTCCTGAAATGTCTTTATTACCTGTATATTAATCAATTTACTTAATGCAATTCACTAGTTGAGAAAATAATTGTAAATAGTCTCCAAGAACCACTGAACTACTACTAAACCTATTTCCCTGTGTCTGGGGCCTTAATGATTACTACAATAAACACCAAATTAACATTATTTCCCCAGCTATGGCGGCAGTTACTAAATTTAACACTTTTATTAGGGACCCGACATTTGCCTGTTTCCCGTCTGCTAAAGTGGCATGAAATATTGAAACCCACGCAAATTAATTGTTAGATGTTAGAACACCAAGCAGGATGCAAAAGTAAATGCCTTCAGTTTCCTGTTGTGGGTAATTTCATGATTTATTTAGCAGACATAACACAGCATTCGTGAGGTCTGGGATGAAATACCGGGGATAATTAGTGGTTCGTGCAACATAAAACTAAATGGCAGTGGTTTCTTTGCTTTAGAAAATGTCCTTTCTTTCCGATTTTCTTAGCTTTTACCATTTTTGTTTCTTTTGAAGTGTTGTCAGAGGACTGCACGTTCCTGGTGAGAAATGTGATTTAATACAGTGAGATGTTTTAATGAGCAGGAGCACAGAATAATTTAGCAAATAAGGAATTAGTTTAAAGGACTGGTGGAAAGGGAAAGTACACTGATGACGTTGGGGATATAAAGGTCTCCGTTAACAAAATCATCAGGACATCCCCTGTCCACTGGACAAACAAGCGATCTTCAGCTTTACCTGCTTTGTTTGTCGAATTTTGTGTTAAGAAAACAAAAAGTTGTGTAAGAAAATGTCTTGATGGTTTACAGGAAGTTTGAAAGCGGGATGCAGAGACATATTTTTATTCATTTTTATCTCCTTTTGCATCGATCAGACTAGGTCAGGTGCGACACAATACTTTTAAAATACAAAACTAGCAAAAGTTTAACAAGGTGGGGTATGTTGGAAATACAATGACAGTGAAGTGCTCTGATTTTTCGCTCGTACAGGAAGGTACGCATTACTTTAAATGATTTTAACCTTTATCATAAATAGTAATAAATAAATAATAAAGACAAATTATATTAAGACCAGCAATGTGGACATTAATGTAGACAAGAACACCAGAATCAAGCCCGAGGTAACAGCCAAAGGACAAGCAGTCCCATCACCACCTATTTCTGAAAGAACTTCTCTCGCATTATCGGATTTAACCAGGTTCAAGAGCTATGACACTAAAGAATACAAAATCGTTCGAAAAATATCATTCTTTCCAGTTGTCAGAATAAACTATGTTTTTTTGGTTGACCCTGACGCAGCGAATATCAGAGCAAAAATCGGTATTTTCTCAGCTCCCCATTTTCTGTAATATTGATTAGTAATTGCGCTTTATCGGAAAGAAAAGGGAAAAAGGGGAGCGGGAAGAGGTGAGAGGGCGAGGAACTTTTTGTGGCAAGGCGCGGATTGATCGCTTTTTTTTTTCTATCACAAGTTCGTGAGGAGAATGCCAGCAGATGCTGACTAGGGGCCACAGCGTGGCTGACCCCTCCAGTAGCATCCCCTCTGTCCCCAGCAACACTGTGTGATGCTGAAAGAAATTCAAATATAATCGGTTGGGTGCTGTCTTTTCGTTTGTCATAAAGATTTGCAAAATGGAATATTAGTCGACCTTATTTCTTCTTGTTCTTCTGTTTTATTTATTTTGTTTTACTATTTTTTTTTTGGTTGCTAGTGGATTTCTTCGACAGTTATTGTGTGAGAAGAGTACACTACCGGGGGGTGGTCCCTGTGTCTTGTTTGTGTGACGGATGCAGATTTTAATGCATTGGATGCAACTGGACCACTGCATGGGCGATAATGGTGTGGAGACAGCGCGGTTTCAACCAAGCATCTGACAACTCCTCCTTCTTTCCTTTGAAAAGCACCGGGGCCAGCGAGAAAATCTAGTTTGCCACGAAATTCAGTTGGAGTACTTCTTTCTGTCGTGATAAGGGCATTGTCACTTACTCCTTCATTTCCCTTTCTAGGGTTTAAAAATTCTCTACAGAGAGAAAGCAAGCGGAAAGAAAGATATTGTGTGAAAGGAGAGGGAGAGAGAGAGAGTGTGAGAGAATAAGAGGGAGAAAGCGAAGAAAGAAAAATCGTAGTCGAATAAAGTAAATAAAGAAAATCTTGATATCCATGACTAATACCAAACTTGACTTCTCTGAAGTTTGTCACTAGAGCGTGGCTGGTCATTTTTTCCTCACATTTTTACCTGCAATAATGTCATTAATGAAGTCGTCGATGGCTGCAACTAATGGGAGAGCTTTGAGGCAAGTATAAATAAAACACAGAGGGATGGACGGGCGGACGGACGGACGGACATACATTTTGCTCACAGCAGGTGTAAATCACCTTCTTGTTGTTTTACCCCCCGTCACAGTAAAATTAAAGCCCTACATTAAAATTAATTTCTTTCATTCCAAATCCTGCTGTTGAACACCACAGGCAGCTAATGTGAAAACATAAGCTCTCAAGTAACTGTGCATTGTCCTGACAGAATAAAAATATTTTATGCACGAGAGGTGGAAAAATGACAGGGAGATGAGAGAGATATTTGACATATTTATTTGGCCACAAATAGACAAACAACTCAGATGCATTATTATTATTATTATTATTATTATTATTATTATTATTATTATTAT
>SRHC01001710.1:8048-29601 GCA_004794325.1 Pomacea maculata | reverse complement strand
GAGAAAGAGAGAAAGAGAGAAAGAGAGAGAAAGAGAGAAAGAGAGAAAGAGAAAAAGAAAGAGAGAAAGAGAGAGAGAAAGAGAGAGAGAGAAAGAGAGAGAGAAAGAGAGAGAGAAAGAGAGAGAGGGAGAGAGAGGGAGAGAGAGGGAGAGAGAGAGGGAGAGAGAGAAAGAGAGAGAGAGAGAGAGGGAGAGAGAGAGGGAGAGAGAGGGAGAGAGAGAGGGAGAGAGAGGGAGAGAGAGGGAGAGAGAGAGAGAGAGGGAGAGAGAGGGAGAGAGAGGGAGGGAGAGAGGGAGAGAGAGGGAGAGAGAGGGAGAGAGGGGGAGAGGGAGAGAGAGGGAGAGGGAGAGAGGGAGAGAGAGAGAGGAGTTATTTATAATTAGCGAGTTATGGAGCTGAGGCATATGTAATGAATTTTTTCAACCTGAGAATATTTTGCTGGTAGAAAATGTAAGTTTTACTTTATGAAAGCGTTTAGTTAAACTGAAAATATATCTATCACACACGCACGCATGCACGCATGCACGCACGCACATACACACCAGTTGATCTTCGGTTCAGATTCAATCCAACATCCACATCATCGTTCATGTCGATGCTTCTAGTCGCCAATATTTAAGTGAAAGTGCGTGCATGCTCATGTCCAAATTGATCTCTCTATCTCTCTCTCACACTCTGCATTCTGTGCTGGAAGCAGTCTGGTTCTCCAAGACCGAAACGTCAAGAGTCAGGGCAGACAACTGGACCACATTCAGGGTACAGCATTCAATCAAGCACATTCAATCCGTTAGGGTAGTCGGCCTTTAGTCCAGGCAGCAAGAGTTGCTTTATTCACTTTCTGAAAGATGTCTTTCCGCCGCTTTCTCACCCAGACACGAATGAAGGCCTAGCAGACTGTGGTCGTTGCAGCTGGAATGGCACCTCACGTCAGGACAACGATGGCGGGAGAGAAATCCCAACTGTCGTGTTTAGTCTCTTTGGCTCACATTCCGCTGGCTACGGAATTTCCGGCATTGGACAAGACATAACTGTTGGACTGGCAGAAGTATGATTCTTTGTAGTAAATTTTTCCTCTCAGTGCACGCCAGAGACCCTCATCCTTCCTTGTAACCGCAGGCAGCAGATAATGTCTGTTTCTTCCTTCGCCATTTCAAGAAGCCAAGAGTGTCTGGGAGAAGGAGGTCCAGAAAGGTACGCGACTCTCGTGGCACGAGAAGCATGACGTACTTCCGGTGTGGCGAAGGGGGTCAGTGCGCTTGAAACCTGTAGTTAGGGGAGACTAGTCACAGCTATCAGCAAAATGTGATAACCCTGTACATGGACTTTTAGCCGGCAAGAGTACTCATCTTGTCTGCTTTGGTGGTGGCCATTTTTTGTGTCGTTGAGAACATCACGGGTATAGGTGACGTCACTGACATCTATCTGGACTGGAAGGGACAAACGTTGGGATCGGGGCGATCTTCCAGTTTTGCAGCTCGTCATTTCTAACAGAATAGGTAATAGAATTAGAGGAAGGACATTTACAAATAAATTGTAAAGTGGATGTCATGACGGAATGTAAGTGAACTATTTAGAAGTACAACACAGGCGAGCTAGTACACATACAGGCATACACAAAGGAAAGAGGTGTGAACTGAGTGCACGAATGAGCAAATGAACAAGCAAACAAGCGAGCGAGTGAGAGATAAATAAAGCGGGAAAGAAAATATAAATATAAATTTTTGTGCTCTGGACTAACAAATGCTTTCACAACTAACAGAATTCTGCATCTGTAGTCTGAGGACACGAAAGACAGGGATGCCTACAACAGCGATGGTCATGCGGACCTTCTGAGAGACTGCTCCCACCATCCCATCAGCTCCGACTAAAACCAAAATTATGGGCGAAACAACACTCTCACAAGTTAAGAAAAAAAAAGAAAAGGGGGAAATTTATGAAAATTCCCTCTTAAAATGTATTGCTGCGGGTGAGCGTGAAGTGGAGGTCTTTTCAATTTTCCAGCGAGCCCTGATTAATACTGTTCGACCCAGTCAGGGGAAAGAGAATCCAAAAAAGTAGGGATTCTTTATAAATTCTTTGCATTATTACTTCTCTTGCGAATGATTCCTCAGTAGGATTTCTTGTTAATATGGTATCATGATATGATATGACAGAACGAGCTCTGTGGGCGTTGGGTTTCCTGTGTGCACAGTCAGCTTTTCTGCCTTTTCTTGAAGGAGGGATGGCTAGAGAGAGAAAGAATGTGTGAGAAAGAGAGTGGATGTGTGTGTGTAAGTGCGTGTGTTTTGTATGTGGTGAGTATATTCATGTATGTTAATGCCGCAAACATATATACTTATTTATTCACAAATTTATGCAGGTGTATTCGTTCGAGCGCGTGTACTTGAAGGCTTGACATTAGGCTGGACTGGCACTGACAATGTGCTGAAAAAAAACAGCAAATGAAATCAAAACCTAACTTGGAAAAGTTTTCAACTGAAAACGGAAATCGTTTGTTGGCGAAATTGGATTTCGATTTTTTCCATCGCATTTCTTGCGAGGACTAGCTAGAAGTCCAGAACTGTAAGAGCCAATGGAAGGACAGGCAGGAGTGACAAGGGACATAGCGGCTTACATGTCTCCTTCATCACATCCTTTCTGTGAAAATATTATATGCATCATACAGCACGCCAAATCTTCCTTCTCGGGAATGGGATTCCTTGGTCTGCGAGTGACGCGAGAAGCCATTCAAGGGAAGTAATGCTGGTGCAAAGAGTTGCACCAAGGTGGGTGACGCGACTTGCAGATGAGAAGGTGGGTGTGAAGGATACGAGAAAGGTGCGTCACTGATTCAAACACTTACTAACACGTGATCTAACGATCCTTGTCGGTTGAAGGAAAAGATTAAAAAATTGGTTCGATTTTCTGATGATCTTTCGGTCGTTGGGGACTGAAGTTCTCGAGACCGCGCTTCTCTCCCTTATAAGCATCGTGTTTCTATGCTTCACTGACTTTTCTCTTTGTTCTTTTTGGGGTGGTGGTGGTGGGGTATTCTATGTTCTGGGCGGGTATCGAACCTGCCTTCTGTTCTTATCACTTCGCTTACCCACTTCAATCCAATTCAAACACTTAGAAGTGTGTGATCTGATAAAGTCACGCACAGAAAGCGAGAACAGTTAAGGATGTGCGTGATGTGTGCTCATCCCAACTTTGCCAGCATTGTTATAACAAGTCTGCCAATGTGTGAGATGGTCTGTGAGAGGGTGCGATTCTTCATCAATGCCAGAGAGTCATGTGACGTGTTCGGAACGAGTCGTCTGAACAGCCAAGGTGACGGGGATAGTGAGTGACGCACGTGACGTCCAGAGTTTCAGGATGCGGTGCTTGAACTAAAGGAACCCCCTCAACACGCTGGGGACGAATCGTGACTGTTAGCAGTGACTTCGTTTTGTATCTGTCGTGTCACCGAGCACTAACGAGGGGTTGCACGCTCCTACGGACACGGCTCATCAGAATCCCAGATGCTTGGTAATGAAAGGTCCAGTAAGGTGAAACGCTTTTCTTATCACGTTTTTCAACTAATTAACATATGGTCCCAGCTCTCCCATTAGCTGTGACCTAGAGAACGTAAATGTGTCGATGACAGTCCTGACGTCATAACCCTAACCCTGAGTCTTTGACCTCATGATGTCTGTAATGAGAGCGGCATTCACCCAAATTATGGCCAATGAAACGTATCACCGACCTTTGCCCAGTGATTATAAATAATTTCGTCTTAATAGATCTTTAAGGGTTAGTCAGTTCTGACGGCTGCTGTGGCTTTGAGACATGGTACATGTGGGTGCACGTCTGCGTGTGGGTGGATGTGTTAGGGAAAGGGCTGGAGAGACTGATGATGAATATACGAATACATACAACAGTAATAGTTTATTCCTACGATGTGCACGGTTGGGGTAGAAGGCAGATGAGACACAATCTGAAGCTGACAAAGTTTCTCCATCCTCGTCCGTCGTCTTGTAGACGATCTGAGACTGCCATTTTTCATAAACTCCTACACATGTCAGCAGGACAGACCCGACTCCTGGCTCTCAGCAGAAAAACGCAATGTTCAGCATCCAGTCTCCAGACAATAGAGACCCTGCCTCCCAAGATTCCGTAAGTCTTTCATCATAGTCCAGATAAGAAGCCAGACAAACCAGACAAACTATTGTCTTTTGATAAGTTCAACAAACACAAAACCCTCAACATTTTTGTGTGCTATTTTGTTCAGACTGGACCAAGATGGCAGAAAAAAACATACAGACGGATCATAGTGTCGTTGAGGCTGTGAGTGAGAGAGAGAGAGAGGCTGTGTTCGCGAAAGAGCGAATTGTGAAAAAAAAACAGTGAGAGGGAAGAATCAGAGACACAAACAGGAGAAATTAAGCGAAACGGCATATTTGGCGATGGCATTATGGGAAATATTGTTATGGCATTAATGGCAGACTAGGGCAGAGAGTTGCACGAACCATTCAGGCGACAAGAACTTTCTCACATGTCTAATCCCGAAATGTCCATCCATCAGTCCGTCCATCAATGCATAAATACACGCAGAGCATAAATGATCAGTTCCCACAACTCTCACGCTATTCTCGGATTGTTGTTGTTATGGAATGGTACAACCAGTGATTAAGAGAACTCCTGGGCTCCATGCGCGGACTAATCCAATGAAAATCTATCTGCTGTCAAATCTCACATTCAATTTGGGAACTGATTAGGATGGACGCGATCAAGGTAGTGAAATCACTACAAGAACTTTCACCAAATCGCGGAAAAGCCCACAGCAAGGGCAAAGCACTCCACCCAAGTGGAATTTTCCATTAATTTTCTATCCATTCCTGCCACAAACAAAGGGAAACAAACCGGACTCACGCAGACGACCACCGTTCTTTAAAGAAAATCCCAGAGTTCATAGCTTTTAAATGCATTCACGTGAGGGGCACAGTGAAAAAAAATGTAGTGAAAAATTCAGGAATTGCTTTATGAAATTTCACCAGCCGTCCGTCTACTAATTATTTTAAAAATCGACGTTTCATATTAAAAGTCTTTCCGCATGACATGCTGAGCTTCCTGCACGCTTCAACATGACCTGTCATGCGTGACTAATATGATCTTGTCAAACAAGCAGCAAACATAATCTTCAAAGAAGGACGAAGGAAGTTTTCCTTGTTGAAACTGGTCGATGAAGACGTTTTCAGTACCGTGCTTCAGCTTCCAGGAGTCCAAGAAGGAGGCACAAAAAAAGGAAAAAAAACCTCCATATTTATTAAATCTTTTATAGCAGAATTTTCTTGCAGTCCAATGAATAAGAGCAAAATAATTTTAGCAATAAAATAATTTGATCGAGAAGAATAAGCCTGTCAAATAAGTGAAAGTAGTTTGTAATCGCCAACAGATGGACATTGTTGCAAGGGATTTGAGAGAAAAAAGCTTTAAACAGGTTTGAAGGTTAAACAAAGCGCAGAACTCTTTTCAGTCTATCCGGGGTATACCTTTTCAGTATATAATAGTTTCTCTACTGCCAGGAACTGATTCTAGTTCTGTTTGCACGATTCGAGAATGGAAATTCTTACCTGTGTTTTGCAAATAGGGGAAAAAGTCGTTTTGTGCGATTTCATTAAAGACGGATCATTGTTATGAGAATGTTTCATTAGCACCTCGATAATCTCACACTGTGTACTTCGTGAGAAGTCAAAATTGAGATATATATTTTCTCCTACTCTCCACCATTTCCCATACATAAACTGCTATTTTGTGACAAACTAAGATCAGTGTCATTATCGATTAAATTGTCAGAAATGTTAGGCTCAATTTCATACCCGATTCGGTTAAAACTTTCAAAGCATCATAAATGTTTGAAATCACAATTAAAGTGTTTTTTTCTGCTAGCTATGCTCTTAATTAAAAGCAGTTCCAGTTGCACTTGAACTCTGTGTTCCTTGCTGTGCAACTTTTAAAGAATGTCACGTGTTTTTTCTGTTCTTAAAGGATGTAAGATAAATAACACAAATCTCAATAATGGTTGCACAACACGCAGGTTGAGGTGGTGTCAGGCAAGCCATTCCTATTTTTTTATTTGTCGTGTGGATGTTGGATTGAAAAAAATTAATTACGAAGTCGTGAGGTGAATAACTTATAAAAAGGTAATGTATCTTGAGCTGGAAGGGACAGTTAACAGTCGGTAGTTCGTAAATAAAGACGCCGACAGACAACAAGAGTTTACTCCGATTACCACAGGTGGACATGGGTGTTGTGTTGGGAGCGTGCCTTGCTCTTCTTCACCCTTTTGTCTCAGCTTTTAAGACCTCTCTTAACCCAGCAAAGTGCTTGAGCGTGAAGCCTTCGAGCTGCATCAAAGTTTCATTGTATTGAGAAACAAAGTCGAACTTAGCAGGTTGTCCAAAATTCCATTGGATAGGCAAGCAAGTCCAAAGAATAAATGTTCCGAACATTTGTCTCCTGAGACCTTCACATGCAACTTCAGTAAAGTGGGTTTGCTCGGTTAAGAAGGGCTTTTACCCGGAACCTGCGTATCGAAGGTAGGATACCAAGCAGCAAGTGGAAGGTAAGAAGGTGAGGAAGGGTGGATGAAGGGAAGTCGAGACCTCAGTCGCAGAGTTCACCGGGTCCTTGCAAGGCTCGGGGCTGGGCCACTCATGATGTTACTCATGGCCCGCTTGCACGTCCCTGCAGGCCAGCGGGGTCGCTCATCCGTAAACTCAATTTTCTTCGCAGACTCCGCTTTGCTGAATATGCTGCCTGTCCAGGGGCGCCCCCTACTGGCAAGACCACCGCGGTTATCGGTCTTGGTATCGTCGCTCGGCCGATGGTCGGATACATTCGAATGGTCTCAGACGAGACTAAAGGTTCGAAGAGAACCGGAAGTTGGCTGTCGCTCCGGTACCAGCTTGTCCAGAGCATTTGTGTCCTTCGCTCCCTCCTCGCACCACCTCCGTCCGTCCTTCCGAAAGTCGTAATCTGCTTCGTCGCCTTCTGATTGCTGCCAATGGACCCAGTGGTCATGACGTGTGTCCAGTCACACGTGCAACAGTCCTTCGAGTCTGTGTCGCGCCTCCTTTTGCATTAACACATTATAGACGTGCGGCTCCATCGAGGGCGTAAGAGGGACCAATATTCTTGTGGAAAAACCCATTTCGATTTCTTTGCCGCCAGTCGCACTAGACGTGAACTTTCAGCACCAAGTAAATCAAAGATTATCCCAGCGGATTATTCTTTCGAAAAAAAGTAAAGAACTCTTTTTTGTAACTTGTTCGAATATTGATAGAAAGGTTTTTACGGGGTTATGTTAGGTCGTTAAGATAAAAAAATATGTACCTGATATAAAATTTAAGCCATATACAGAAAATAAAGGAAGGGAGAGAGAGGGAAGAAAGGCGAGCGGGAGAAAGAAAGAGAGAAAAACAAGACAGAAATTCCTACAGTAAAAGAAAATATTAAGATAATAAGATTTCTTTAGTAAATAAGAGTTGACGTGCACCTTTACTCCGACCTAAAAACTACACATGGAGAAGATTTCGCAAAAAGAATTAATGGAAAATTCATCGTTTGTATTCAACCCTCCTGTGGCACTTTATGCCCACAGCACTCTCAGTGTTGAATGACAAAGAATACAAGCTCCTTCAGAAGCTCGGTAGAAACAAAAAGATTCTGTGTGAGAAAATATCAGTTTTTCATGTTTCTTGCGATGTTCTTAGAAACTCCCAAGGGACGCTTTTCGATCATGACAAGATTGTAGTTAAAAATTCATCCACGCCCTTTATCACATATATCTGAAAGTTAAAAATTACTGAGGGAAAGAGAAGACATGATAGAGAGCTGCAGATGGAGAGGTGATGGAGATGAAGTTATGCCATATAGGTTTTCAGGTGTAAACATATATTATTGCACTTTATTTCCAGGATGGATAAAAGGGCTGGAGCAGAAAAAATAAGGAAATTTTTAAGATCGTGATATTCTTAACCAAGAAATACCGAGTCAAATTTAGTTTATTGTTCTAAAAGATGAAAATTCCGACTTTGGCTATGTTGTCCACAAAACCTCTTATCTCTCCTTTCTTGCCAAAAAAGTTCTGCTGTCAATAATTCATGGATTGACTGTGTCCAGGGCTGCTGGACTTTGGTCATCATACGTGTCAGTCACTTTTCTAGGAATTAAGTGGTGACAGAGTCAGTAAACTCTCTGAAACTCTTCTGGAAGTTTCCAGAGCTGAGCTGAGAGGGGATAGAATGGAGGTAGGAGTGTCTAAAGTGACTTGGTGCTTAAATTAGGATGAGATGAACTAAGAGTTGTCATACAAAATTTTATCCTTGTTATTGTTTTGTGGTTTTTGAACCCTGCAAAATGCCACCTCATCATCTGTAACATTATCTGGTCAGTTTTCTAATTGAAGGAAATGGAAATAAAAATATACTTTAATTTATTAAATTATAGCTACATGTGATACTTGCTAAAATCACCTCTGTTTTACTTTAAAAATAAGTACTAAAGACATCGATCTGCACTGCCACGGTCTACACCTTTTTTGGTCTTTCCCAGAAAAGAGCCCCGTCACATAAATCCTGTGCTCTCCGCAGAGTCTTCAGAAGAGGTAGACGAGTTATCTGATAAAACATGCACGGATCCCCCCAAAAAAATTTCACTGAAAATCTTCTCTGTTCCCGAGATGATTTATTACACTCATCTGACACCTGTGGTTTAAAATAAAAAAATGCAATTTTTGTGGTCGCCAGGATTAAAGTATATCTATTTTCGTACTTAGACCTTTGGTAAAAGGAAAACCAGACTTTTACAATCAAGAAAAAAAAAGCACTCACGAGTTTTTGGCATGTATCCATACGCCTTCTTCCGCAAGGAAAAGCTCGCTTTGTTGGAGGGACTTGCTCACCACCGCCAGTGTTCCTCCCGGTCCCCTCGTAGTGACACAGGATGGCCAGGGTAAACACAGAACTGTAATCAGACGCCATTATAAATTCCGGGTTTTTGGCCACAAGACTTCGGGATTTTCATTCAGATGAGTGCTCTGTTAAGGATGGAAATCGCCTCGTTCTAATCATCAGCTCTCACGTGGGTCTGGAGCGGGTAAACAAGGGTGCAGCTGACACAGGCCTGCAAACATCGATGATGATGTGTTTCGTAAAAATGATATTCTTTAAAGGAAACCAGAAAAATCTTGTGCTTAGAGAGATAATATGTGAGATTTTAGCATATATGAGGAAGTTCCCTTTAATCTTTTAGAGGGAGAAAGAGAGAGAGAGAGAGAGAGTGTGGAGTAAGAAGAAGCAAAAATGACAGACAGATAGACTGACGGACGGACGGACCTAAAAGATATGTCACACGTTTATAAGAATACAAAATTAAATTAAGCATTAAAAGTGCGTATTTATCAAACCTGCAAAACAAATTTCATCTGAGTCTAGCCTTGTGTTTGAATATCCGACAGTGGTCATCATTTTCTAAAATGGTATATGACAGATGCCTACTCGATCTTTTTTTTCAAATATCTAACTTTGCCACGTTACAGGGATGGATGCAGGAAAGACTCACAGTCAATGCTGTTCTTAACGATCAGGAACCCGGAGGTGGTGGTGGTGGTGATGGTGGAGGAGGGGGTGATGGTAGACTTGGAGGAGGAGATGCGAAGCCCAATTTTAACCAACAGACAGGGATTAAAACCTGCAGATACCAGGGAGCCAAGGCTTTGGTGGGATCTTGCGTGGCTTCTTGCTTTCTTGCTTTCTTATGCACACTATGCCAGATTTTCATCGAGAGTACATTAGATTGAATCTGACAGATGGTGGTTTTCTCTCTAGGGTGACCTAGTGAGTGTCTCCTGTCCTCAATCCTTACTCCCTTGTGACTTAAGATGTGTTATTGCTTCCATGTCAACATAAAGAAATTAGTTCTAGAATTAACTAACGGTGAGATTTAGCCATTGCAGTTTGTAACCTTCATCTAGAGAACATTAATCAGTTCTATACTACACTTTGTGAAGTCTGTTACTGTTATTAAACTTTAATCCTAGAATATACTAAGATTCCTTAATCCTACTCCTTATTTTGTCAACAACCTTTAAAATGGTTTCCTGATATTGTCTACTTTGGTTTTAGTCTTTCTGGAAATTTGGCTGATGTTCATCGTCCTTCTCCGGCTCCACCATTTGGAGCTCTCTACCCTTTTTTTAAACTGTGTCTTCGTTCAAAGCTTTCAAGACCGCCTTCAAATCACCCTTTCAAAAATACCTGAAATAATCCTACTAACTCTTCCGCTCACTCCTCAATCCCTCGTCCTCTTCCATCCACTTTGTTTATGTTTGCAACGGTCACCCTTTTGTTGCAGCTCGCGTTTCTTTGTTGTATAATAAACTGTCACTAGGTTTCGTTTAAAGTCTTTTGAACTTTTCTCCACATGGAATAATGCACTCTACAAACTCCGTAATAATAATAATTGCAAAAAGTGTTTCACGCTGTTTAATGTAGTCTGTATATTCTTTGGTGTCTTTGAACAAATAACAGTATCATCAACATGTATTGCAGCTGCTCGTGATCATAGCCTCCCCTTGTAGATTTACCTCCGGTCCATTGCTCTACTCCCAGGGCGCACCCTTGAGCTGTGAGCGTGGAAGAATGTCTATCATGCACCTTTCATTTGTCTGTTGATCAACTGTTGTCCTGGACTGTTTGCAGTTATTGCACTCCGCATTCCTTCTGGTTCATGGCTGCCTCCGAGGGAACATTTCCTCCTGTCCACAACCTCGGCTCCGACGCATAATTTTTCTTCAGGCATTGAAAGTGAAAGTGGGTTACTTGAAAATTTAAAGAAAATGTGAGAGAAAAAAATTCTTCTCTTTGCTTTCCACCTTACCCAGCGGCATCAGCAGAGACTTTATTTTTTATTTGCACAGAACAGGTCGTGCGGACTTTATCGGCCCCTACGCAGGGTCTGCGAACCAGAAGTAGGTACAGGCTGTGACATTTTTAGACACGATGAGTCACTTTTCGCTTATTTGCGTCAAAACCCGCTACCAGGGAAAGCACTCTCGTTTGTCAGTCATTTTCACGTGCATAGATGACAGAAAATTGTACTTAGAACATGGTAAACTATACACTTCGTCGAGATTGAAGTGAGGCAAGAAAAACACATTTGGATCAACACCAACAACTTAGAAGAATAAGGGAAAAAAATGAAAAAAGAAGGAAGAGAGACGGAAAAAGAAGGAAGAAAGAAAGAATAAGACTGTTTAACTTCGTCGAGGTGGATAAGGGTTTTGTCAAATGAATGTGACTACAAAAAAGTCTCAGACATCACTACTCTCTACTAAGAATTTTCACGTAGTGTCTCCTATACGGCTCACACATATTTTTCCGGAGGCTTGTATCAAAACAGGAACTGAGGAGGCTGTAGTCCCACGAAGCTGCTATACACGGTGACTCTATGAGTGCCAGAGAGAAAAAAAAATCACACACACACACACTTTTAATGATAAGTAAAAGTCGTCCTCTAACTTTACCAGGTCTCTGAAAAATAAGGTATCACTTCTGCAGGGTCGAGCTTTCTGTGAGTCGCCCCTCCCTCTCGCTGGCTTACCTTCCCCAACATTGTATGGAGTCAGCACTCATTCCCGACAGCTACATGTCTGTCTAATTGGGGAATAGTGCTGAGGTGCACGGGTATCCATCCCACTGTCTTGCCTCTGTGTTCGGATGCCAGTAAGCTCACCACTAGACTGTAGGACCACGCGACCAGAACCTGGGCTACCTGCAAGAGGTAGAAATTCCATGTCAAGACCGACAGGGAAAGTTGCCATCCTCAAAAGAGAAGAAAATGTCTTTAAATTCGCCCACGCTCCGGAAGTCATCAGGGTGGTGTTTATTCGGTGGCTGTTGGTGGCAACTTGGAAGAACTGGTAGCTGGACTAGCACTAGGATCCATTTTAGAAGATCCAAGTTATTGTGTGTAGGTATTTTGAACCATTTGTATGTTTATTAAATCTTTTCCTTGTTATACTTAGCACTCGTTGTCCTTTGTAACGAAGAAGAGGGGGTCACATGAAGTTATTTAAGTGACTGACGTGTGAACATTGCACTTAATGTTCCTCTGCAAGATTATGTCAGCCTGGGTGCTCAGAATTACTCCGCCTTGTCATCCACGTGCACAGGCCTCAAGTCCCTGGGGCCAGTGTCTTGCGTGTAACGAGAAAATCAGAACATTATCACACATGATGAATGTGAAAAATTCTTCTGGCTTGTCGCTACACGCACGCAAACACACCACACACACTATTTGTATATAATGCAACCGTCGAAACAGTTTTCACAAGATTAATTTAAAGATGGCAGATAACGTCGGTGGCTGTTACACTCCTTACTGTCGATGGAGATCATGTTCTTACATAAGGTAAGTACAGTAACAACAAACTATACTTTAAAAAAAATCATCATTTGTCTTTTATATCTGCTTAAGATTAAGAATATCTTAAACAAGCTTTTGTCTCACAAAGGAGCTGTCGATTATGAGGAATCGGTGAGGAGACTCTTTTCTGAAATCCCAACCTTGGTTCGTGCTGTAGGATTACCGAATCCCTAAACAGTTTGCTAGCTATTTTTTCTTTTAATTTTCTTCCCAGTAGCAGTTTCAGCTCAGCCTATTGGCTTACTTTCAGGACAATGGCGGCGTCTTGGGGTCTGGTCACGTCCACGAACCCTTTTGGCGAAGTACCTGTCTGCGAGGCGGCATCTTGTAAAGGTTTTCTGCGGTCTGCAGCAACTGCCAGAAGCGTAATCAAAGCTAGCACAGCATCGAAGAGACGCAGGGAGCCGCAGCAAGGGACCTTACATTGAATTTCGCTTTGTAGACCTTCACGACAGCCTGTACGGCCACACGCAAATTGCTGTTTGGACGAGACCACTCCTCAATCCCTTCTGTGTCTCTTGTTCCACAGTCTAGAGCGGCTGGTCCTCTCGTCATTTCACACGAATTCTGTCAAGCATCTACTGAGGTTATTTCTCAGTGAAGACTACTTTAGTTATTTTTGTTTTCTTTCTACTCAAACTGGCCAGACTGCGGAGGTTATTTGAAGCTCTTTGCCGTAATTGGAAATCGTTGTGTACGAGAGTGGAAAACGACTCAGAAAGTAGAATCAGACCCAGGCCTTCGGTTCTGTATGAACTTGGTTTTCCAAGAACTGGGGTGAGGGACACACTTACAGTCTCTTCAGTCACGTGAGAGTTCCTGATATAATGAAGTTGCAAATGACATAGTGATGTGCTGATAATGTTACAATCATGCTTTTATTTCTCTCGTATACTTTTTTCTTCTCTCCCATCCCATGTGCATGCAATGCAGTGCGTACGTGTGTGTGTTTGCATGAAAGAAAGGAAAAATAAAAGAGACAAAGAATTTGACAGATTGATTGACTCTAGTAAGCCTAATGAGCTAGAAGTAGATGTTTTCCAGGATGATCACTTGGAGTAAAAGATTTGTATAAACAGCACAATATACGATCGCTTCATAGCAATTTTGTTCGTGCCTCATATAATGTCAGCATAAGATCAGAAACCTTCATCATCGCATCAAAAGCGTGAAATCAGAAACATCAAAGTCTGTCATAAACTAAAAACGAGAAGCAGCGCCGAAAAAACTTGTTACAGAAATGTATTGCGATCATCTACCAAACAGAAAGGCATAAAAGCAAAAGAATCTTTTTCTCTCACACACCCACACTCACAAAATCACACATGTATATGTATACAGTGATACGGGTGCATAGTAACTCGTCCATATCTACAATCACACATACAGACCACAATACCTATTTATTTTACCAAGTAGAGAGTTTCTACTGATGTTTCACTTAATCAAGCAGTCAGACATCCCACCCATCCACTCAGTTCATCCCTTCCTCTCTACACGCCCACTTTTTCCTTTTCTCCTATCTCCTTAGACAACAAACCTCATCAGCCAGGCCTTTCTTACAGTTTATTTACAATCACAGCTAGCTTCCGTTAAGAAGACAGACTGCAGACACTGTGTGCCCTATACTCCGTTAAAAGGTCTAGTGGGGTGTGCAAATCTTTTTTCTAACGACTGGGTAAAGCTTGGTGAAAGATACTATTCCCACAAGTCTGATTGAAAAACCTTTCTTCTGTTCTCGAGATACACGTCCATCGATATCAAGATCAGTACACAAAGGTCAACAACACAGTCGTCACGATTGTGCATGGATGCGTCTTAAGGCTTCAACCAATCAGAACGGGGAGCATATGTTAATTAGACTTGTATGTATACAAAGGTGACTCGTTTGACTGGGTGTGATAGTGTTTGTGGTGTTGTTCTACCCGGTTTTAAGGCAAAGAATCCGACCTTACTAGACCTTTAATACGCACAGGGCACGATGGGACCACCATGACTTTCACATTCGCGTCTGCTTCCTCTCTTTCCGAGAACACATGGTTCCAAGTCACCTGCTGCCCATAAATCATCGTGAAGTTTATCATGCAGGTCATGCTGCCGAGAAGGTTTAATCGAAGGGTACATGCCAGGCTAATTTTACCCTCGCTGGCTCCACAGAATGAAGCTTTGCAGCCTGCTCTGTACCCGGGATGATAGTCGAGCCACGCGCGCTTGAGAACCATTTACCCTTGTAATTTAATATAAAATGAAAAGTCATTTGCAGGATTAAAATCTGAAACGGACTAAACGGTCTAGGATGCACAGAGAGAGAATCTCCGATACTATTCTAGGATTAATCCTCAGCTTCTGCTTCTCTGTAGACAAAGAGTTGAAGTAGGAGGTTCGAATTCCAGTAAGGATTCTAAAAATCATCATGATTAAAATTTCTATTATTTACCATTTTCTTGGCTGTTATTAGAGAAGACTTGATCACAAAGGAGAAATAACTCTTTTTCTTTGCCTGCAAGAAAATGCTGCGGAAGCTGATCTCCCTGCTGTCCGTGACATGCGCAGTGGAAGAGATCTTGACACAAATTTCTGCCCTGGACGGCAGAGGCGTCGGACTACAGACGTTGTTTTGTGCAATTTCCGGCCTAAAAGACGTAGAATCGACGTGACAAGAGGAGACTAGCTAAAAGAATTAGGGGAAAGGGGAGGTGAACCGCGTTTGGTGAAAAGAGGTGTATTCGGGGCTTGTGGGTGTTTTGCGCCTTATCTCTGGGGTTCGACCCACTCTTCTTGCTTATATTCAATGTTCGTTGTGATACTAACAAAGCTGAATAAACCATAATTTTTCGTAGCTATACGTAATTTTTTTTTTTAAAATGAGCGTAGTTCAGATCGAATTTTCTGATTGTAATCATCATATTGTCATTTATATAATTCATATTCTAATCTCCCTTAGTTTAGGTCAGTTATATCATTTTTGCATAAGCCGTAGCTCTTCAGACTGGAAAGATTACAATTAAAAAAATCCGATAAGAATTTAAATATCTAATTCATACATGTCAACAGTTTCCCTTTGAGTGAAAATAGAAAATATCGAAATTTCAGTATTCTACCTGGTTGATGACGATCTGAAAGCAATGACTTTATATAAAAAAAGCGAGGACAGATTAAACAAACATCCTGAAAATGGTATCAAGATATAGAGCACCTGGGGAAACGTATGTAGGTGTTGCAATTTTTAAAAAGAGGGGATAATTTCCCTGGTACACAAAAACACAAAAATAGTCCATTGCCCTTCCTTTCCTAACTATGGCTCGCACAACTTAGAAACTCGAGTTTTATCTTGTTAGAAGCAAAAATGAGGAAACTACGTAAAATGAGAATGATTAAACCGTGAGGAAGGTGAATCTTTGGTTTCGCACGCAAAAGTAACATAAAATATGAGACTAAGTCTACGATTGAAAGTCTTTTCTAAGCCGTTTACGGTCGTTATGTAAGCCAGATGACCAGACGACCGAATGGGCGAAGATGTTGGAGACAGTAGAGGAAGATAGGTAGACGTGATAGGCAAGACGCCATGGCGGCCGAGACAGATGGGTAATTAAATATATATAACAGGCGTTAGACTGTTAAAGATAGTTACCGTAGACAAATGGGTGAGGTAGGTAAGACGCAGAACCCAATTAAGAGACGAAGATGGATAAGCCAGATAAGAACTAGCAGTCAGTCGGGACAGGAGGATAAGAAAGACGTATCAGGTGACCCAGAACAGCTAGTCTTGCCCACTTAGTAAATGCTCTGTTCGAAGTGACTGATTAGCAAGACTTTGTTTTCGGCAGAAAGATAGATCGATGGCCTCAGTCGTGGTTCTACGTCTCACAGAGACCGAAGCCAGACATCTCTGATGCTCACACACCAGGCGCTTGCAGAGCCCGAAGCCAAACATGCCTGATGCTCACACAGCATCTCTGAAGCCAAGCATCTTTGGTGGTCCATTCCACAGCCTGAGCAAAAATCTCAGGCTTCAAATATGTCCAACACCATGATGACTAATAAAGGTTTCTGGACTGCCAGGCGCAGGTTTGCTTGGTTTATTTTTTTCATTTAACCACCCTTATTTTATTAAAAAGCATCAAAAATTAGAGTTCAGGAGATGAAATGTTATTTTCAGTTTAATAACCAGGGAACTCATTGGCATGCTAGAATTTTTGTTGCTCATCTTTGTTGGTGATGGTGCACGTGACAACCAAGCAAAGTCATGCCGCCATTCAGGAGACCACAACTGTCTAGATGGTAACATTCCGGCTGATGACTAACATTGTCTGTAAAAGCAATGCAAAGTTTGTAAGCATCTTGCCTCCAGAAAAAGAAACAAAACAGATATAAAAGAAACATAAAGTCGAGACAGAACAGTTTTCTTTGGCGCTGATGCTTCAGAGTAAACAGTGTGGCAAGGGGTGAAGATGTTTCTCGTTTGCTGCCCATCATTCCTCCTGACTGGGAATTAAATGATTGATAAGATAAGTTAAAGAATGAAGAAACATGAAACTATGTTTGTAGACAGTATTTTGGTCTCTGAAGCGTGTGCGAATATATTTGCTTATTTCCCTGAAAGCACAGATGAAACACACCCAACCGAAAACTCTTAAAAAACGAAAACAATAAAAACGAACAAGAAATAAAAATAGAAAAACAATTTCAACAGGACTGTAAATAACGAAAATAGAGTTACTGTATACAGATAGAGCAAAATAAATATAAGGAGAATAAAAAGGAGGAAAGAAAGTCGACAAAAAGAAAGAAAACAAGAAGACTAAGGCAACGAAGTTGAAGAAGAATGATCGAACGGAAGAAGAGTAACATAAGTTACGATGCAGAAGAATAAGACGAAAACAAAATGATTGGCAGGAAGGAGGGAAGAGGGACCAAAATCTTTTGCGATGGTAAAATTAAGGGGAGACAGGTGTATCCATCTTTAACTGTTTCGGTGGCACTCAAGAAAGGGATGAGTCGGTAATTGCCAGTGTCAAAGCCGATTCTTCTCTCTAGAGACCAAACGAGACTTTCACGAGACAAATGAGATGCCTTCTGCGCCGAACAGGCGACAGAAGCTGTCAGCTGGCTAGTCCACTAAACATATAGACTATCAACTAAAAAACACGATAATTATCAGTAATTTAATTGTGGATTGAAGGCTTGACAAGAAAATAGCAAGTAGATGTATAAAAGCCTGCAAGTCTTGCTTACCTTAAACCTCAGAAATCCCTTTTTTTTCCTTCTTTGGCTTATCGGTGAAACCTCAGGCTCTTGTTGTCGTGGACATATTGAGGTTAAGTTGATGATGTGAAGGTTTCGTGAAATGGATACGCTAAGATGATGATTGAAAAATAGGAGGTTTTTCCTCCCCCTCTGACGAATCCTCGTTGAATCGCAGAGGATCACCTGACCACAGGAAGGTCTCTGTGGGGAGACCAGGCTGATGGGTTACTGGCCTCTAAAGAAGCGAGATTTACCCTCCGACACGATCTTTCATGTTGATGTGCATCCCCGACCATCCAGGAGATGCTTTTTGTCAATCACTTACTGGGCCTCAGGGAGAGAGTTTTTATAACTTTGTCTTTCTGTGTGTACAGTTCCTTCCATAATTATAGAATACATAATACAGTTGTAAATTAATTTTATTATGATAAGAATAATTTTAAAGCTGTAGTTTAATTTATTCTATAATCATAGAATTCATTTTGTAACCAGCGAGAGAGAGAGAGACAGAGAGACACAGAGACACAGAGACAGACAGACAGACAGACAGACAGACAGACAGACAGACAGAGAGACAGATAGAGAGAGAAAAAGAGAGAAAGAGAGAAAAAATTGAGAGAAAGAAAGAGAACGAGAAAAAGAACGAGAAAAAGAACGAGAGAAAGAAAGAGAGAGAAAGAGAGAGAAAGAGAAAGAAAGAGAAAGGAAGAGAAAGAAAGAGAAAGAAGGAGAGAGAAAGAGAGAGAAAGAAAGAGAAAGAGAGAGAAAGAGAGAGAGAGAAAGAGAAAGAAAGAGAGAGAAAGAGAGAAGGGGGAGAGGGAGAGAGGGAGAGGGAGAGGGAGGGAGAGAGAGAGAGAGATCGAACGTTTTATTGATTAGACCTGGGCCACCTTCAAGTGGGGAAGTGAGTGACAACAACAGTAAACATCCTCATTGTAAACTACATTGTTAAGTTAAAGAATTAGAAAGAGAATTTATTTAGTAAAACAAAAGGTTTCCATCTATGTTATGCACATAATTTTCTCTCTAGTGAATTTAATATAATGAGCGATATAGATAGCAATGTGTATTATGGCGATAAAATGATTAAATAATTACTGAATGCATCGTTTAGTTACAGAACGAATTGTATAGCTAGAGAGAGAGAGAATTACAAAAATTCCTTTGTCGGTGAGCTATAGTCACTGGCCGCTCCTCTTTTTTTTTTAAACGCAACAATTCGTTTAGAAGGGAGACTACTCACTGCTCCCAGAGGTGGCACCTGACTGAAGGACATGTTAGGGAAGAAGAGAAAATTACAGCCGGCCGCGAGCACGACCCGATTTTTCCAGGAAAATAAAAATAAAATTAAAAAAAACCCGACACCACCAGCCACTGAAACCTCATCCCTAAGGCCTTCGATTCTGGTTTCGCAACTTGCACCAGATTCTTGTTTCCAGAGGCTAGAGAGCTGTGGTGCCTGCTTCAGTACTGAGACCGTTTGCTGCGCCCAACATCGTCGAGCGATGAAAGGGGTAACGAACGACCGCGATGAACAGGAGAGGAAGGAGATGCTAGACGAAGGAGACAGTTACACATATGCTTGAACACGCGCAAGCACGCAGACACACATACACATCCACATAAACGCAGATTTTCTCTCACACATATCCCCGCACACATTACTCATACACGTGGGCGCGCACGCGCTCACACACACATGCGTATATACTGAACACGAGTAAACACAAGCAAATCACACATGCACAGGTACACAAACATAGAAAAAAAACGGACAGGAAGGGAAATGCAGTGAGGAAATAAGAAGGACCAAAAAAAAAAAAAGAAAAAACCCACAGTTGAACTCAAGAATAAAGCATAACAATATGCAGGTAAGTAGGTTTTATATTTGGGCACTGAGCAAAAATCTCAGACTTCAAATATGTCCAACACCATGATGACTAATAAAGGTTTCTGGACTGCCAGGCGTGAGTGCTTGGGTTAGAAGTTGAGGATGCTTATGATAATGAGGAGGAGGAAGATATTAAATATTTCTAGTAGTAATAATAGAAGAGGACAGATTAATTAAAAATAAAGAAATTTAGACTAACTACATGCACTGTCTTCTCGCTTCTTGCTTTAACTGCCAACTTCAGCTAAGTGTAAGTTATCCTCATGTACCAGGAGCATTGCATCATCCCCAGAGATGTCAGCCCATCCTCCGAGTGTTACTCACAAGACTTTAACTGTCATGGCGGCAGAGAGTCGTCTGTTAGGAAAAAAGTGTTAGTAATACAGAAAAAGTAACGAACACAAGCGGATTATACGTGGTAAAATAAACATGAACATAGTACTTTAGGTGTGAAACACGAGTATGAACCAGTCCAGTGTGAAGTACATAATCTCACCAGGAAACCTCCTACGATCATCCCCTTTTAGGTTTTAGTAACAGGTTGCTAATGACTATAATATTGTGGAAGAAAACTGCCTGAAGAGATGACACACGAAGTGTTCACCGAGAAGTCATAAACACAGGGTTTGAAAAATGTGTGGAAAGGACATGTTAAGAGAAATATTCTGGTAGAAAGCTCGGGACATAACGGATCACTATTACAATCAAGTCCTTGAACCAGAAGAACCAGTGCAATGGATAGGAACCTGATTTGAGACTTTCCTCTCACCATTCATTTTAACTTTCAGCTCGATTATATGGCTTCCTGAGATTTTTTTATATTTGTTTATATGGATGGTTCAAGATCTTTCTAGCTGCTTGGAAGGTTTAGACTGCCAAGAGAAAAAAACACAGGACACATTTTGGCAGTCAACAGTTGTGTATTACTCTGTTGTATTCTTTTGAAGAAAAGAATTCAGCAAAGGAAAAAGATAGTAAAAGCAAACTTCTCGAAAATAGTTACTTAACATTGTATAATCCTTTGTCCTTTACTTCAGAATAAGTCTAAGATAAATATGTAAGTAAATATAAATAAGTCTGATAGATTATACAAGAACAACGTTCTCTTTTACGAATCCTCGTCCAAAGAACTGAGCTTTTGCTGAACTGCAACGACCTCTTCAAACGACTACACGAACAACTTCAAAAGGAAGTTTTACAGATTTTATTCAGTGGGTCAGCAAGTGAAACAAGAAAAAGAGGAGAAGGATGTCTCTGAATCGTCAAGGACTCTTAAACTACGGTTCTTTACTGTCACGATAATTGCAAATGTCTTTGGATGTTGACTTCCTGTACACGCACTGTCCTGTACGAAAGAAAGCAAGAAAGCTTCAAAGAGTTCTAATGCACGAGCATGCGCACTCACACTCTCTCTCTATGGGGTACACACATGCACACTCACAAAGACATATACACACATAGACACACACGCAAACATACAGACACACACACCCACCAGGAACGTATGCACTAAAGGAAGGCAAAGTGTATGTTCGAGGCTGTTTCTCATTCCCGTTAATTCCCAAGTAAACAGGAAGAAAATCGCGGCATAAATTTAAAATTGCGAGACCGAACTGCGGTGTCTGTAAATAAATTATCCTACAGCAGGCGTAGGAACGAGAAACATGGCTTCCAAATGTAAACCAACATCAGAGAAATGTTTTAATACTCGGCCTCGGTGTGTCATCGCTGCCAAGGTGTTGAATGGAAGGAGAGAAGTGCAGGTGATTGGAGAGATACAGTGAGAGAGTTATACAGATGAATGGATTCACTCAAACATGCGAAGCTTTTGTTAGAGAGAGAAAGGGGGAGGAAATGGAAATAGAAGGGACAAGAGAGGAAAAATGCAGAAGACAAGAATGGAGAAAGGCCAGAAAGAGGTAACAAAGGGGAAAACAGGAAACAAAAAAAAAAAAAAAAAAAAAAAA
>SRHC01001709.1:0-78876 GCA_004794325.1 Pomacea maculata | reverse complement strand
TGTTTTATGTACACATTTTAAAACGTTTTTAAAACGTTTGCATGCTATCTGGGTAGGAGATGACTGCTCAGTTACAGCAGGTGAGTGCAGACAACACAGGTCTGCTCTGTTCAACACGAAGCACAATCAACTGAAGGAAACTACAATTGTGACGAAAGAAAGAAAGAAAGAAAGAAAGAAAGAAAGAAAGAAAGAAAGAAAGAAAGGAAGGAAGGAAAGAAAGAAAGAAGGAAGGAAGGAAGGAAGGAAAGAAAGAAAGAAAGAAAGAAGGAAGGAAGGAAGGAAGGAAGGAAAGAAGGAAGGAAGGAAAGAAGGAAGGAAGGAAGGAAGGAAGGAAAGAAAGAAAGAAAGAAAGAAAGAAAGAAAATATGTAGTTTACATCCAAACTTTTGTAATATAAAGAAGAAAAGACAGCACGAAGGAAGTAGTATTATATGCATGCATCTGTAAACTCAAGGATAGATAGCGAGAGAGAGAGAGAAGGTAGATAAAAGACGGAGGGAAAAGCGAGAGAGAAACAGAAGGGGTGAGGCTTAGGGTGTCATAGACATAGGTACATTGGTGTGTAAATATTTTTGTACGTTAATCTGCCTTAGTGAAGGCTGTGGGGGTTAGAGACTGCAGTGTGTGTGTCTTCTAAGAGCGAGGCATGGTCGAGGTCACCACAGGTCTGGAGCCCCGCGTGATCTCCACTGGTACACAACCCTCACGTTCTGGTGGTGGTGCTTGTTCTAATCCGCAGCGGCCAAGATCAGGGCAGTCATCTTTCTCCGCAATGACACTGGTGTGGCTCTCAGTAAAAAGGCTGAGCACACATAAAAACTGTAATAGAAGTATGATGTTACTACCCTATATTCAAGAGCTGCAAGGTTTATCTGCATCAGTTAACGATGTTAAATTATTGCTTAGTTATTTTAGTTGCGTAGTTAAAGCTTTTTCGGAGAGTTTTTTTTTTTACATTCCAAATTACTCCATCACTATCATCATGGTTATTGCTGATGTTGTCTTGATTATGGTGATCTTATTATACCTATGTTGTCCTTTAGCAGAAGCCAACCTTCACAAAAAGCCGCACACCAATTCCATAAACCTTTACATTCTGTGTAGAACCTAGCGCCTTCAGCTTGAAATATCTACCAAACAACTTACAGGATTACGAAATAACATTTTAATCGTCCAAATAGTTGCACTTAAGCATGTTACAGATGCCATGTATGAACTTTAAAGCATCTGCGATTTATGGTCAAAAAAGAAAAAGAGCAAAGAAGGGACACACAAAAAAACAAACATCAAACGGATTCTTTTTATTCCTATTTATTTATTTTTGTTCCGTTATTGCTTAGCCAGTAAAGCAAAGTGAAATGTGAGAAGGGTCTTGTTCTGTTTTGGTCAACGATGTCTCCACGAATGTTTTCCTTTGCGCTTTCTCTTCTGTGCAACGCCTGTTAAAAAAAAAAAAAATAAACAAAAATACAGAGAACAGAGATTGACAACTCCAAAGTTCCGTCCATTAGCCCGTTCTTGGCCCTGAAACATTTATTAAATAAACAGAAATCACACCAGGCGTGGTTGTCACTAGTGGATTTTCATTCTCGAATAAAAATAAAGTTTTAATTCAAACCGATCGCACACGCAAAAAGCAGTTGTTTTGGCAAACTTCCGGATGCAATTTTTGTAAAACTACAAAAAGGATTACCGAGAGCACAGAATTTGCGCATGAACGTAGTCAGAAAGATCGAGGATTTTCTTTTCTTTTCTTTTTTAACTGTCCGCCATACTTGGACTAGAGTAACTTCCCTTCCACGTGTCTCTTCGCTTGCGAGTGATCTTATCCTGCTCACGGCAGACATGACAAAGTCCTGCAAACGAGACTTTTGAGCCACAGGCTTAAAAAAATAAAAAATAAAAAATAACCCCACCACAATCTCTGCAGCTGCTTATCGTAGTAAGATGCGGGCTTGAACGAACAGAGGGCGGAAATTACCTAAGTAAGTATCTACCGGGTTTTTTTGTGTGTGTTGTTGTGGTTCCGGACGTTAAGAAGACGTGCGTGCTCGATGGAGGAACAGCGGATTGATGCAAGCTGGTTTAGAACAGGGGCGCTAGTCACGTGACCGTGGCCTTTTGCAGCCGCAGGTTGTGTAATCCTGCGACCATATGGCCCCTTCAAAAAGCAACTCAACGGTCAGGACTGCTCACACTGGACAGCCGAGCAGGTGAGTCGCTTAACGCTCGGACTTCAGGATTCCTTTCTGTTTTAGTTTTCTGGTGGTTAGTTCAGAAACTGCTTTATGCGTGCGCAAAATCAGTATGTCAAGAGAGGATGTTAAAGAGGCACAGAACATTTTAGGGTAAAAATATGGGGGGTGGGGGAATGGTTTCAAGAAGTGTTCTGTTGTCACTCTATAGGAAATCTTTGTTTTTAATTCTGTCAACTTTTTGAAAGTTAATTTTTAGAATAACTGGTCTTGAGAAACAACTTTGATGAAGCATTTCAAAGTTTGCTCTCTTCCATATTTTGTTTATTTTTAAGGAGGAAGAGTACCATGTACCTTCTAACCCCTATCTGAAAATCTTCAAGACATTTTCGAATGTGTTCCTTTCACCCTGTGCCGATTTCGCACTGTGGGAGAAGAAGATATGAATAATGAACACGATTACTCTCATAACTCGGTTAAAACTTGATTCCACGCACAGTTCTGTCAACTTTAAACGACTCTGAAAAGCGCTGAGGAGAGACAGGGGGAGTAACCAACTGACACACCATGACGAGGTGTGGTGGAGCGCGACAAACCATCCAGCGCACTGCGACATCGGCAGCCGTGTGGCTGCTGACCCTGGTGGCGTTGCTGCAGTCGTCGTCGGTGACCGCTGTCGTGCGTAAATATTACCTGGGAGCTGTGGAGGTGGACTGGGACTACGCACCGCGAGGAGACCACACGAATGTGGGCCAGTGAGTAGAGCTCTGTGTGTGTGAGAGAGAGAATTTCAAAAGCATGCACACACGAACTTATGATACACCACTCGCTGACTTTGCTTTGTAATTTTGTTAATGTTCCCTTGGTACTTCACACAGAAATGAGATATTTTCTTACACATAAAGAAGCAGCTACAATGGAACTCAGCTAAAGACTAAGAACACCGAAGTTCTGACTACAATACGTTAAGAATATTCATTCATACATAAACCAAAGAAGTACCAAGACTCTGACTGATATTGTTACACATTGCCTTCATAGTTCCTTTAAAAAAAACCACACACAAAATCTACCCTGTGGACTTTCATTTTCTTATTCTCTGGCCTTTTGTCTGGTCTAGGTAGACCTGTTCCAGAATAAGACTGAACTTCCTGTTTTGTGTATAACTTTGACAGTCCTTGTTGTCCTTGATGTTTTAAAAGTTTGTAACTCTATTGTATTTATTATGACTTATTTATTTGTTATCAGCAACTCGGAGTTCTACTTGAAAGGTGGTTTAAAGAGAATTGGCAGCATTTATACCAAGACGATGTACAAAATGTACACAAACGAGAAGTTTGACGAGGAGCTGTCGATGAAGTCTTGGCAGGGCATTGTGGGAGCGATCATGCGCGCCGAAGTCGGCGACACGGTGTACGTGTACTTCCACAACATGGCGTCCAAGCCTGTCTCCGTCCACGTGCATGGCGTCTTTTATGATTCATATAGTGAAGGTGGGTAAAATGTTGAAACAAAGTTTAAAAATATTCTATTTAGTGCCACTCATTTCTAGCATTACAAAATGTACAATCAAACTCAATTTCTCTCATTATCAACGCAAGGTCTAACAGCTGAACCAATCGATGCTGTCATTAAATTTCCACAAAAATATACACGTCTTTCTTCAAATCATCTGTTTGAATTCAGTAGAAGACCAAAATGTAACTAACTTGGGACAACCGAGGATGATTGAGTTACAGCTGAGTAAGGAATTATGCGCTGTTTAAAAAGCTTTGAAAAGAGTACATTTTTTTCCAAACAACAGTGAAACTCAATCGGTCTTTTTTTTTTTTTTTTTTTTTTTTTTTTTTTTTTTTTTTTTTTTTTGAGTCCGTTGTTTTTGAATGTAAGCGGTAAAGACAATAGGGACAAGAAAAACGAGGATGTGAGGTGTTAGCAGGGTGTGAAACCCCCACCCTTGAGCGTCAGGAAAAATGGAAGGTGATGGACTGAAGTCAATTTAACACCAACATTCTCATACACCCACTCTAACACACATGCGCCCTCACGCAAATTACTTTGTTTTTATCTTCATAAAACTTTCACCGTCTTTCGTCATGGTCTTCAGTTTTTATGTGCCTCTGTGTAAACGGTGAAAAAAGGAAGCTAACGGAAAAAAGCCTTTCAACACCAACACCATCACACACCGACTGTCTTCGTCACGGTCTTTAATTGTTTCTTTATGTGTCGGTGTAAAAAGGTCGTTTCAAAACTGTCTTGAATTTCTTTTCATGAGACTTCCTGTAACTTCTGTCTTTCGAAATAGTTGTGTACAGTTTAGAGTTGAAAGAAGGAAGAAAACAATATCGTACATCTTTTTAGAGACAGACATTTAGAGATTAATATTTTCCATATTTTCCATGCGCAGAAATAAAATCTGATCCCTCTGTCTTTTCCCCTTTGCTACTGGTTGTGTTGTTATCGAGCTTTAAGGAGAGATTCCAAACACTCGTTTACCATGTAGTATATTTTTTCTTCAAACGTGTGCAGGTGCCGTGTACAAGGGCAAGGACAAGAGGCCGGGGGACTCAGTGGCTCCAGGGGATGTGTACGAGTACAAGTGGGAGATCAAAGAGGAGGCTGGACCCGCACAAGGTGACGATGCCTGCATCCCCTGGCCCTTCCACTCCCACGCTGAGTACCCCGACAAGGAGATCAACGCTGGCCTCGTCGGCGTCTTGTTGGTGTGTCGGAAAGGTAAGGACCGGAAAGCGAAGTAGGGGTGTCTCTCCCACTCTCTCTCTCTCTGTGTGGAGTGGATGGTGGGAGGTAAAGGAGGAAAGAAAAGGGGAAATAAGCTCGACGCGTGTGTGGATGAACAGCATGGTTATTATGGTTCCACTCCGGGGAGACGATTTTATACATGAATCGTTCCTGCCTTTGATCGACAAGAAATTATGTCTTCAGTGTCTAATTCATATTTTCTGGGAACAAATTTAGTCAAGAAAAGTACCAGTCATATTCGTACGGACCACATCTTTTGGTGTATGAAGTTCGCACTTTTTTCCTCTGCTCTTTACTTAATATAAAGAAAATCCAGTTTTAAAAATTCAGCAGTCACAAACAGCAGTATGGTAGACAAAATATAGAATCACTTTCTCTGAAGATTTCTGGTGAGCTGTCCACCAAAAAAAGTTTATTAGACAACTGATCTTTTTTTCCTATGCTGACTTAAATAAAATTCTCTGTGCAGTCTTTGTAAGGATAAATTAGTAATAGAATTTCTTGAAGCGTTAACTTTTAAGGATGTCATTGTCATCAAAGGGGTTCAATTCTGACTCTAAGGACTCCCCCGCCTCCATAGATACAGAAATAGAGGCAGAGAAAAAAAGCGAGGAAAATGTTGCGCTGACCTGATATACATATACTCCTTTTTTGAAAAAAAGACATATTACACGCTTTCTGCTGAATAGGAAAGAAAATTAAAAATCCCCAGTATGTCAGTTTCTAAAAGATGAATTATGTTTACGTACCCTAGCTTCCAGCTATATATATATATTCATTTTATTTATCAGGAAGCTCTTATCATATTAACGAAAAAAGAAATACACTACTCGCTCTCACTTTCGCTCTAAAAAAATCACACAAACAAATGGGGAAGGGGTTAGTTGGGCGAATCGGAAGTGCCAAAAGAGCAATTTTTGTTGAATAAGTTTTGAAACTGGACTCAGGTCACACAGTTCACGAACTAACACAAATAGCAGGGAACTACTGATCCAAGTACTTTTCTATCTCTGAATGTTGTCACCAGTGGGCAGCAGTACTGATAACAAAATTTTCTTTTCAGAAATTTTGAACGATAAGGGTGAGCGTAAAGACGTGAACCGCGAGTTCGTCGTGCTCCTCAAGGTGTTCGACGAGAACCGCAGCCTCCATGCCGAGCAAAACATCGACTGGTGCGGGGACAAAGAATCTTGCAAAAAGTTGCTTTCTGAAGGGGACAAGGAGTTCTACGCCTCCAACTACATGCATTCCATCAACGGTTATATGTATGCACACGGCTCTCCGTTCAGCGTTTGTGGCGGCGACACCATCGCCTGGCACGTGCTCGCCATAGGAGGACACTCCGATGTTCACAGCTTCGTTGTGGATGGCGAGGTGCTGACACTTGGCCCTGCTAGGTAATGAGGTCACGGATTTTGTCTTTGTCTCTAAATCTTGTTTTCGTATGTCAGGTAAAAATACTTGTTAAAGTTCTCAGCACCATCTCAGTAATTTCAGTAATTAGTCATGATGTTTAGAGTTTGACTAATGAGGTCTTCTGGCAACTTTGTAACAACAATGAATAAATATTAATGATAATGTTCGCCATAATGACTTTACTATTTCAAAAGTAACCATTGTTTCGCAAGATTTTCGGAACAACGACAAAAGGTTGACAGAGAGAAGTGCGCTGTCTTATTTTCTTAAAATAATAATAATAAAAACTTGTGAAAGCTTCACTGTACACCTTCAGTCAGTGCCAGCGACACCGAAAGATTGGATACAAGTAGTATAGTCTTGAAAATATGCCACAGGATTATTTCGGCCGAGGTCCTGCCTGGAACTTTCATCACGGCGGCCATGACAGCTGGAGCTCCTGGAAAGAAACTGATTTTCTGTGCCGTGTCCAACCATCTGGAAGGTACTGGGTTGCTCCTTTTCTTTCTCTGCTTCTTCCGCTATCTCTTTCTTTCTCTCTTCCTTTTTTTTAAAATTTGTTTTAATGCATTTCAAAAACAGTTCTCTCCACTAGTCTTCTTTGAACGGATTTGACACTGTGTCTCAGAGGGAGAGTCGGCCTTTCTGGACGTGCACGATTGTGGTGTTCAGCAGCAGGCGCCGGTGCCAGGTAACATCCGTCGCTACTACATGATGGTGGACGAGTATCTGTGGGACTACGCGCCCACTGGCATGGACATGTACTCAGGCACCCCACTCATTTCGGAGGACAGGTGAGACATCTCAGCTAGATGACCTTTTTGTCTCTGTTATTGAAGCTGTTCTCAATCTTATCTCATAAATAAAATTCCTTGTTTGGTAGGCCGTTTCAAGGTCTGACGAGAACTGCAGCTTAAAAATTGTTTTAATAGAAAAAGACCACGTTTTATGATAAAAATCTATAGCAATTACATGTAAAGTCCTGATATGATCCACTGTGGGTGTTGGTATCTCAAATTTGTCATTCAACCGTAATTCGCTAAACGTTTATGAGTCATTAAGCCAGTTAGGTTTTTGAAAGCGTAGATGACCAAAAATTTGTTGGAATTTTCGTTCATTCCCTCTAAATAACTCGTGTGTGTGTGTGTTTACGGTGAAAAGCATTCAGTCCAAGTACTTCGCAGCGAGCAAGAACCGTATCGGCTCCATGTACTACAAGTACCTGTACTTCCAGTACGAGGACCCCGAGTTCAAATACCGCATGTCCCGGTCTGGTAGCGACAAACACTTGGGGATGCTGGGACCACTCATCAAAGTGGAGGAAGGAGAGACCCTAGAGGTGATCTTATACAACAATGCGTCTCGTCCCTTCTCCTTCTTCCCTTACGGACTCATCCCGCAGGACAAGGCCATGGACAAGAGTGAGTAACCCTGTCACACTACCTCCCCTCCACACGCAGTCTTTCTTTGACCCTTGACTGATGCCAAAGGCACATATAGGTGTGTATCATCCAGGAAATGCCAGGTGAAAATGATGATACCAGTCTGCTTTTTCCTCGATCTCGTGACTGATGTCTTAGATACATATACTTATGTATATATCCGTGGACATCATTTTTTTTTTTTGAGAGCTGTTTTTTGATATTGTTACTGCGCTGGGCTTACGCACAGTCTGTAGTAACAGGATGCTGAAGACCGATGACTATATCGTTATATATTAATGGTTGCAACTCTAGTTGAATTGTCTTTTTTCAGGCGGCTTGCACAACATTCCAGTGTCTCCAAAGTCGAAGTGGAAGTACGTCTATTTCGTGCCACCAGCCGCGCCGCAACCCGCAGGTGCACCCCCGTGTACGACCACCATGTACCAGTCAGCAGTTGACCCCACCATGGACATTAACTCTGGCCTAGTTGGCACCATACTCATCTGCAAGCCCAAATCAATTAACGAAGAACAGTACCTGGTGAGTAGTATGTGCAACATCCGTAACACTAACATAGACGCGACACACATCAAGTCATTATTTCTTGATATATAACATCTTTGTGGATATATATATATATCGAGTGAATATACGTCCTGTGCTGCTAAGTAAGCATACTGCGAGAAGAAAATATTCTCTAAAACATAATGTAAATTAATCTTTCAGTCGTTATTGTAGGCCAACACAAAAGAAGCTGCATACTACTGTCTCAGAGTTAGTAAGGTTCGCTGAGAATTTTGTCACATCTGAGGCTAAAGAAACTTCTAGCCAATGGTTTGCAGTGAGAGTATCCTGTGATTTTCTTTTGACAGAAAGATGGTTATGAGCGAGTACTGTATCTGGCGGTCATAGACGAAAACTTGTCTTGGCTCATTGATAAAAACATCCAAAGCTTCACCGTGTCTTCGGAGGTGTCAAAGGACGACCACGACTTCTGGGAGTCCAACAGAATGGCTTGTGCGTGAATTAAACACCTGTCTTTCTATCTTCGTGCCATTCTATTTAATCATTTATACAGGGAATTAAGTAAAAAAACTATTTATCTATCTTTAATTTATTCTATCTAGGTATACGTGAATTAAATAAAGATCGATTTCTCTGTCTGTCTTTCTTCCTGTCCTTCTCTCTGTGTGTCTGATCATTAATCTAGGTCAGCTTTGTAGTCGCGAAAGAACCTTCCCGAATTTTCTCTGTATTATTTACAAACTACTGTTTAAATCGGATAGTAGTATTTTGCGTGACTTATTAATAAATACTTGAGTAATTCCCTTCATCAAGGCTCCAAGTCCATGTCATTGTTACCAACCCTTTAAGGGAAAAAAAAGTGCTGAAGTGTCCATCATTCAAATGAGATACTTTCCCGAACCCTAACCCTAGTCTCTTCAAAAATTCAATGAACATCAACATGCAGCACCTTAGGGCACAACGTCATTGGCTCAGCTTGACCCCTTGAATATTAAAATAAGACAGGTCATTAAAGTTGCTCGTTAACCAGAATGAACATATTTTCCTTATGTTGTTGATTCATTATCTTAGCTGTAAATGTTGATTAAATATGGCGGTTTTTTTCATCCAGCGATCAACGGACTTTCGTATGGCAATGTTTACGGACTGGACTTCTGCAAGTACGACAATGTGTACTGGCATCTCTTTTCTTTGGGCGACGAGTCAGACGTGCAGGCCGCGCACTTCCATGGCCTCAACTTTCTCATCGACGGACGAGTGAGTGACACGGTGTCCCTGTTCCCCGGCAAGACCACGGCACTCAAGGCGTCCGTCAAAAAGGAAGGTCGGTAGTCAGCATGCGATTGGACGGTTGTGTGAGTGAGTTGCTTCTTGAAACTGTTTTTTTTTCCTCTTGCATCATTTTTATTTTACTTTTCTCCATAACTACAATGTCCCACCCATAACTTTTTGTCTTATCCTCCGATAGCCGCAACCAGGTTAATGTGGACCATAAGTGTTGTGCAGTTAAGCAACTGGAAAAAAGAGTATATTTAGTAAGTCCACAGAAATTCCTTGCTAGTGCCGCATATATTGAGCGGAGGCAGAGCAGGCCTGGGGCAGTAGTGATGTAGTTAGGGTCGTTTTCCTGGGACAGCCTGGGAAACTCAAGGACAAGCGTCTTGTTTCCGAAGTTATAAGACGGTGTCCGGACCCCTGAAGTTGTAATTAAAACCTAAGGGGCAAAGATGTCCTAGCAAAAAAGGAAGAAGTGTCCGCGGGGTCTGAACAGTGCTTTATAACTTCGGAAACAAGACGCTTCCCCTTAAGTTCCTCATTTTGCTCTGGGGAAACGACTTACTCTCGCCCCTGGAGTTTGGAATGCCTCTTTCGGGAAGAAGTAAAGCCAATTATTCTCTCATAACCACCGGAATATAGAATACATTTCTACAGTTCATATTTCTTGTGGCGGCAATTCTAGTATTAATCTGGTGTTTTCAACATGCCCGCAGGAACTTGGGTGATAGAGAGCACCAACACCAAGCATTTCGAGGCCGGCATGTTCGCCATGTATGGTGTGGACGAGTGCAGCGAGCCCAAGGCGGAAGCATACAAGGCAGAAGTCATCAATCCACAGGAGAAAGCAAAAGAAGAGAAGAAGAAGTTGGAGGAGGAAGGACCGATTCGCAAATATTTCATCGCTGCTGAGGAGATCGAGTGGGATTACGAGCCTCCCTGGGCCTCCATGAAAAGTGGAAGGTAGGGGGACTTGTATACAATGCAGACAGAGTGAGAGACAAGTGGTACAGGTAGAGGTAGTTAAGGATAACTATTGAATACAGAGAGAGAGATAAGGTACAACTGCAATTTTTCTCTTTCTCTTTCTCTTTTTCTCAGTGGCGTAGGAAGTGCCCCCTCAATAAAGATACTGATACTAAGGGGGAAAGATTGCGAACGTTGTTCACTGTCAGCATGGAGTTCCCCCCCCCCCCCATCTTCGTACGCCTCTGTCTCTTTTACACACATATATATATATATTATTTTTACTAATATTATTGTAATTTTCTAAACAAGCTGCGTATCTCTACCTTTACGTCGATTAAGGTTTCTCAATTATACCATGAAGCTGCCTTCACTTAGCATGGTAGCCAATGATTTTAGCTCTCGCCAACTATACCTTAGCTAACTCTGTCAGATCATACCGTCTGTGTGTGAGCAACATTTATCAGCTACCGCTGTTGTGTTCAACAACTGTCCACCCCTCTCCCATCCTATATTCCTCAAGATTACGGGCTAGTACATACACGTTTTGTCCACAGGCACCGAAGGAGCAGCGGCGGCTCAGGGGAGGGAAGCAGCAGCAGCAGCGGCTCAGGGGAGGGAAGTGGTAATGGGTGGAGCATGAGCAGTGTGTACAAGAAGGCCGTCTTCCGGCAGTACACGGACAAGCACTTCCTGCTGCCCGTCAAGCGCGAGAAGCAGGCTGAGCATCTGGGCATCCTGGGACCCATGATCCACGCGCAGGTTGGAGACACTCTGGAGGTGGTCTTCAAGAACATGGCCTCCAAGCCGTACTCCATCTACACGCACATAGTGGAGACGGACAAGGAGAATGAAGGCGCGCACTACAAAGACTACACCGACTCGCAGAAAGACGATAAGGTGAAGGTCGGGACAAACTATGTCACAGAATGACCGCTAGGCGCTGGTCAAAGAAGGGGCGAAATTTCCCACTGGGTGGTGTATGTAGAAGCAAAAGACAAAGCGGGAAACGTTTCTTTCAAAAGACAAATTTTATGTGATAAAATACCATTTTCCCTTTGTCGGTTTTGTATCCTTAACTACACATTAGTTAACGAAGAAATATGAAGGATCCTGTCGTTGACATCGGTAAGATCTTTTATACCGAAGTCATCTATCGCATGCTTCTACCAAATGTTAGGAGCTATTTCCGTATAGAATCATTTGAGGAAAGACCTTTGAGGAAATACACTTTTGACCCAGAGATGCTTTCATAACACACGAGTTAAAATGAAACAGTTTATAAATTATAATTGCACATATTTATTATATATAATTTTTCTGTTATTATACTGACTTCAATGATTGCAATTTTTTTTCTAAAAGGGTTAATAAGGATAGTAAATATATTTAAGAAAATAATGTTAACAAGAATACATCTGCTTACCACAATTTAACTGTTAGCCATAGTCAAAACTTCCTCGCTTCCTTGTCAGGGGGACTTAGTAAATGTTTAAAGTAAGAAACAATAATACATTTCAACTAACATAAATAATATAATTTTTAAAATACGAAAAATATATAGTTTATAAATAATCATAATTTTGTAAATAAAAATTGACTTTCAGAAATCTTTTTTTTCACATTTTTTTACAATTATGGACAATTTAGGACAATACTGTCTCATGCATTGCACAAGGTGTTTTGTTAATATTCCTACACAAAATTTCCAGAGCTTTGCTTCAAGAAAGGATAATGATTTAAAAACATCAATATCTATCCTGCCTAATCTTAAAATGTCTCGTATACACTTTTTCAAATTCATGATTTTTCTACTAATAAACGCATTTTCTTTGAAAGTGATCCAGATTTGTTTTCTGTGTGCGAGACTGAGATAGTTGTACCAGTGGCGATGGTACAGGGTATAATATCCAGTTACAGACACCTTGTGCAATGCGGGAGACCTCCAGACAAACTAAATATAGATCTCATAATTATTTTTAAATTTTGCTCTTACATATTATTTGTGTAAAACGCCCAGGTACAAAAATTAATGTCTTACTGCTTTCAACTTTCAATAAGATTTTTTTTTAGCAGTGAAACGTGTTGCAGAAGGAAGAGATACTAAGTCAGTGGCGTAGGAACCAGCGGGCTAGAGGTGAGGGGCAGCCGCCCCCTAAAAAAGATACTGAGGGGACAAGAATGTGAACCTCGGGCATCGTCAGCCTCCCCCCCCAAAAAAAAAATAAATAAATAAAACACCAACAATAACAAACAAACAAAAACAAACCAAATATCTTCCTGCGCCACTATAATTGTAATCCACGCAATTCTTTTTAAGATCATGCTTTGAGTTGTCATCAGATAAACAAAGGAAATGATAAAAAAAACTAGAAGGAAACACAATTTCTACATGAAATCTGCGTAGATATTCCAATTCCTCTTAAGACAGAGTAATCTAAACAAAACTACCCTAATATACACAAATATAATGAAAGAATTTTAATAACAAACTAGTTATAATATTTAGTTCAATAAAGAAACAAAATAGTCCTTTCTAATGACAAGAATCAAGAATCCTAGTTTCCCAAAAGAAAAATATTAAACTTAAACCAAACAAACCAAATAAAATAGTTTTCCTTGATATCTATCTTTGAGCGAAAAAAAATCGTTTATAGCCGCGTGAAACCCCAATATTGCTTAAAACATATTTTAACTTACATATTAAAAATAAGTCTTGAGATGACTCCTTATCCTTACTATCGTTGATTTCTCTATACTCCAAACACATAATAACATCAGCGAGAAAGATTAGTCCACTTATTTAGCAACGCCTGCAGACAGAAATAAGACAAAAGTTTGACAGGTCTGTGAGGAGGGATGAAAGACGAGGGAGACCTTTACAAATAAGAATCCTTTACCCGGCAGGTGGAGCCAGGGGAGTCCTACACGTACCGCTGGAAGGTCCCCACTCCCTTGCAGTTGGCGTCGCCCTGCTTCTCCTCGCTGTACTACTCAGCCGCCAAGTACCCGGATGACGTGTACTCGGGGCTGGTGGGGCCGCTAGTCATCTGCCAGAAGGGTGTGCTCAACCCACAAGGCGTACGAGGCGATGTCAACCAGGAGTTTGCTCTGCTCTTCATGGTCTTCGATGAGAACCGCAGCAAGTACCTGCACGACAACGTTCAGACGCACGCCCCCGAGCTGGCTCACTACAAGGGCATGTGGAGCGACGAGTACTTCGTCAGCCAGAACAAGTGGCACACCATCAACGGCTATTCCTTCACGCACGTGCCGGGGCTGGAGATGCTCAAGGGCCAAGGCGTGGCCTGGCACGTGTTCAGCTTTGGTTCCTCCTCTGACATCCACTCCGTGCACTTTCACGGACATCCCCTCCTGCAGGAGGCTGGCGGCCCGCGAGTCGTGGACACTGTGGGCGTGCTGCCCGAGGTAGGTCTCCAAGGATTACAATATTAATTAACCTGAGCACACACCATCTTGAATAGGTGACACGCTTGACAGTATCTTTTAACGACATACAACTGCCCATCCAAAAGTTGTTCCGGGGACAATGATAGTCCGGAGCAGGACCCACAGTTTCAAAAAACCGATTCCATGCATTTTAAGAGTTTCAGGTCTTACGTGTTGCTGTTGCAGTGTGTTATTTTCATTTTTGTAATACTAACTGTAAGCTTTTGTCCTCTCATGTTAGACATGTGTTTAATTAATTAAGATTAATCGCAGACATTGATTGTGCACGATGATAAGACTTTTTGTGTTAAATACCTGAAAGTCTAGTGATTTTGCCTGCATCCTTGA
Source organism: Pomacea maculata (assembly GCA_004794325.1). Classification (NCBI taxonomy): domain Eukaryota; kingdom Metazoa; phylum Mollusca; class Gastropoda; order Architaenioglossa; family Ampullariidae; genus Pomacea; species Pomacea maculata. The sequence goes on along the minus strand of SRHC01001709.1, from coordinate 64,511 downwards.
GTACTTATCCTTGTTAAGCATGTCAGCTAGAAATTCTTTTGCATTATATGTCATCATCATGCCTTGTAATGCGTCAACTGCTGTGTAAATCGTACGGATGTTTCGTGTCCCAGATGTCGAAAGACCTGCTCATGCAAGCTAAGAACGAAGGTACTTGGATGATCCATTGCGACGTTTCCGGTCACATGGAGATGGGGATGGTCACCACATACTCGGTCAAGAGCCCGCTGGACTCCATGGAGGTCAAGCCCGTCGCAGCTGCCCCGCCGCCCGAGAAGCAGCTGGAACTGGTCAAGATCCAGGCGAAACAACAGGCCAAGCAACAGGCCATCGCAGCTGCCCAGGCGCAGCTGCAGCAGGCGGCGGCGGCAGCTGCGGCTGTGCAGGCGGCCAAAGCTCAAGGAGCTGCGGAGGCCCTGGCCCAGCAGGCAGCGGCGGCCCAAGCGCAGGCCCAGGCCCAGGCCGAAGGGACAGCTCTTGGAGTGAAAGAAGCCCAGGATAAAATCAAGGAGCTGCAGAAGATCGCCGAAGAGAAAGCAGCCAAAGCCGCCAAGGTGGCCAAGCTGCAACAGCTGGCGGCGAACGAGGCGGCCGCGATCAAGAAGGCAGAAGTAGATGCCAAAAACGAGGCTGGGCTAAAGCCGGTCGTCATCGAGAGTAAGGCCGAGGACTTCGCCAAGGACTATTCCTACAGCGAGGGGACCTACAAAGAAGGCGCGGAGTACATGGAGCAAAATGGCGGCGACTCTTCCTACGACGAGTGGTACGACGAGTCGGAGGAATGGTCTGAAGATTCTATGGGCGAGGGGAACAGCGAGGATTACGGAAAGGATTACAGCGAAGGCGGCATGGGCTCCCACTCGGACCAGTCGGAATACTACAAGCTCAAGCTATGATACAAACGCCGTTCAGCTAGCGGGCAACCGGTTCTCACCAATCTTTAGTGATTTTCGCACAGCAACGCGCGGGGGAGGAGACAATGATGTACAACATTATACAATAAAAACCTAAATTAGGGAATGCATATAATGTTCTGGAATGTCCTACTGACTACCCAGTTCCACAGAGGCTGGGAAACGTGCTTGAATGCTATGCTTTCGTGAAGACAAGACTGGAGATGTGTGGTCCTTCACAGTACAAGCCAAGTGTATTGCCTGTGTGCGTGAGAACGGCTAAACCCGCAAAACTTTTAGGACAGTTCAGCACTTAAGGCCAACTTGCTTACCACGTGCATCTTTCGTATGCTTTTCACTTTGTGCAGCTTCCTATACAGTGCTGATATAGATCATGTTCTGGGCGGTGGTGTGCATGCATATACGTAAGCACTTGCATGCCTGTGCAATAGGTATGTACAAGGAAGTGTGTGTGCGAGAGAGAGAGAAAGGAGAGAGAGAGACTGTGCGCTAACGTAGGTGTTAATGATTTCCCCAAGATACCCTTCTTTTAGACCAAAAATAAAACGAAAATTTAAAAAAATTCAGAGTAAACGTAGTTATAGTTTCTTTGTCAGCTGGTCTTTAAACTTTAAGGAAACTTTCGACACGCTTTCGTTTTTAAACTGGACTTATGTTGAAAACGACAATCTTCTTTCAGATTATGGGGTAGCTTGTGAAATACTTATCAATACTAATAAGATGAGTGTATTCTTTGGCTGACAACAGACAGGCAGTAAGTCGATGAGAAAATGAAGAACTAGGGCAAGGTGGCTTCTGACATCAAATCGAAAACGCTTTCTCCATTGACATGTCATTACAATGTAATGCCCAGTTGTTACTGCCGGCAGGTGTTGAACAATGAGACATTGCATGAAATGCACTCGTAGGCGTACAAGCATACAAGAAAATTTCATCTTATTAAATACAAATATACTTGTTGAGTATTTGTTTATGGAATGAGAAGAATACTTGTGTTTCTGTGTGTGTGTGTGTGTGCGCGCACAAGATGGATGACTCCCATGTGTGACAGATTGTCAGAACTGTGATGCCAGGTACATTTCTTGTTTTGTGGTAAGCAGCATGTTCACTATCGTTAGCTGCATGAAGGTCAGTTGTTTGGACTAACCGTAAGACACATTTATACATTTATTATTTGCATCTGATTACAGGCAAGATGACTTGTAGTAACAAGATTTATTTCCAACTCAGCACAGTGAGTGAAGTATGTAAATAAATTATTATAATTAACATTATTTTCTATTTCTAAAATAAACATGAATGGCTGTTTATAATCACACCTAAAAACTAAACAAGCTTTTAATTCAAGTAATCTCTTGGTTTTTTAAAGTTTTATTTCGTGTCACAGTGTAATACAGCAATAAAAATAGCAGTAACAAAGCTTACATAAAAATAAGAAACAAAAAAGCAAAAACAACACAAAAAAACCATACTTTCTTTTTCTTTCAGGTATATAAGCTTTTTTCGTCTCCTTTTCTCCCTTCTTCTATCTTTGCTTGCATACAATGCACAAATAAAGTATAATTCCATTAGGTTAATTATCACCATCAATGCTCATTCTACAAATTCTTATACAAATTCAGCAGTAAGTCGAAGGAGAGCCATATCTTTAAATAATAATAATAATGATGATGATGATGATGATAATAATTGCATCACGGCCAAGATAGGTCGCATTCTCTGCCCCGACCAGTAATGATAAAAGAAACATTCGAGTATTCGGTAACAGACAATGGACGATGAGATACTCACAGGTACACTGAAAGACATAAAGATGAAGTGCAAGAGATAAAGGTATACAGGGATATAGGGACTGTAAACAGCGTAGAGATGGAGTAGTGCACATGACAGACGATGGAGCATTAGAAACTCAGAATAATTCAGGGTTAGTACTTTGTCAACAGATGTTTTCAGAGAGTGTGTGAATGTAGACTGGAGTCCGAGAGGCGAATGTGATGTGGAAGAGAGTTTCACTGCTTAGCAGCACAGAGGGAGGACGTCCGTTGTCCGTGTGTGACTGTCTTTGTGGGAGAGAGGATAGAATGCGGGAGTCTGATGAGGAGCGAAGGTTTGGGCAGGAGTGTGGACAGACAAGATTTCAGTAAAGTAGTGGGGGATGGGGAGGAGCCATAAAATAGTCCATAGCACAGAGCTGAGAGCTTGTGGTCTATTCTAGCTTTAATTGGTAGCCAATAAAGCTAAACCTAGTTCATTATATTAAATGTTTTGGGATATCACACTAAGCCAATTCGTATCAATATGAACTGGTAATAACAACCCAACAGTAGTATTCAATACATGATATACACGAGTCCATACATAAAACTATTTGGGTGGTGGATTAAATATAAGCACACAAAAGACAGACTAAACAACGTTGGGAATTGATTTTCCACAAAAATGAAAGATAATTTACGTAATCTCTTCCGACAAATAAACAATCAATAAAAATAAAACCGAATAAACACTGTTTTTTGTCTTTTCTGATACAAACGTAGGCACGCAAAATCTTTTTGGCTACTTCGTATTCCAGCATGTATATTTTTCGATATGGAAATCACAGAAAATTGATACTTTGATACCCCGCCAGTAATATATGGTTACTGTCCTGGTAAACAGGTCATGAGTTACTTCCTCATTAATATAAATGGAACTGGTGAAAAGTTAGAAAAGAAATATAACTGGAAATCAGTAATATTGAAGTATGAGATGAATTGTAAACTGTGTGGTGGATTATTTGTTCCTCGCTAGAACCTGCTGGATCATATCACCCAGAGACAGCAATCTATTAAAAATGGAAGCTCGGGAGCGAAATATTCTTACTGCTAAACATCATGTACATGTGCATCTAGATGTCGCCACCAGTAGCTCCGCGAGCCTAACCTGGCTCATCATCTTCATCCGAGTCCAGATGCTCTTTAATTTCCTTGGTGGTGAGCTCCGGAATATAATATGGCACGTCCCGCCAGCGCCTGTATATCATAGCTGTATTGTCCTTGTCCAGCAATGTCCAGCTTCTGATTCCCACGATTATGAAGTCGATCTGAACAAGGAAGGTAACTACTAAGTAATGATACACAGAACCTTCGTTTTACATTTGAAAAAAGGTCACTAAAGAAAATAATAGAAAATAAAATCTTAAGAAAAGATTGCCGCAAAGGCAGCTCGTAGCAAAGAGATGAGATATCTAAGGTCCACAGTCACGTTTCTGTTCTATAGCTATGAATTCAGATGACGATATGGGGTTGGAAGAAAGGGTAACTTTGAGGATCGTAGTTATGGACCAGTTACACAGCATCCTGCAAGTTACATTACGACCTCAGAGGGACCCAGAAAGGTGACTGTCAGAGATTAAAACTTCTCACTCTTTGCCGATGTGCTTACCCCTTCATAGTTCAGGATCTGGCCCAGGTGGTTCTTGCACTTCTTGCACGACACCTGCCCGCTGAACACCATGTCGTCAAATTTCTTGGGCTGTTTGGGGCGGATCTTCACTTGCTTCATGATGGCTTTGTCAAGGATAATGTGGTGGGAGCCATTGATGGTACGAAGATTCTCCCCGGCTACGGTCAGCTCATGGCAGTGGCAGCACTGCAGGGAAAACGTCTCCCTCCGCAGCGTCTGAGCAATGCTCTTCTTCACGATGCTTTGTATTTCGTCCTTCTCTAGAATCTTCCTCTGCACCTGAGCAGACAGCTAGCGCATTAGAGGGTCAGACTTGCGCATCCAGAGCATGCATCAATCCAAATACCAATTCATCACAGCTATACACTCCACCATCCAGTCTCCAAGGTCTCTCTCGCACGCGCGAGCAAAACACGTTCACTAATACGAATGCGTTCACGTGCGCTCGTTACAAAAAAGATTTACGATATGCACGCACCCTCTGAACAGATTCAACAACGTCCTCGGCTGACATTGCATCCACGCGCTCAATAGCCTGGTACATCATGACTGCCTTTCTCTGATTGAGCGCCTCCTGCATTAGGATCCTGGGCTGTGCCATCAAGATGGCCCGTCCTCCACGCTTTCGGCTTCGCCCTGAAGACACACTTCACCTTAACTTTGTTTCCTGGATATTGTACAACATGGACAAATGCAAATCCTAATCATTTTAATTCTTTCTTTATTTTTTTAACAATGGGGGAAGGCATTTGCCAAATGAACGATAAGTCGTTTCGACCACATTCGATACCCAAGCTTTACTCTGAAGTCTGGTGGACTAGAATATTTTCTCGTCGTTGAGGTGATGTTCGAGACTCGGGAAGGGCCAGACACTTACCTCTGGTCTGAATAGTGGTGACCTCGTTGCCCACGTGGTTGTACTTGATAACCAGGTTACACTCTGGGATGTCGATGCCCTCCTCGCCAACAGAGGTCGTGACGAGCACTCGAACAGCGCCGCTGCGGAACTTCTCGATGGCCGCCTCCTGGTCGCTCTGCGTCATACCTGCCCGACAATAGTTTTAGATGTTTGCAAGACCTTTGCTCAGATGAACCTCGCAAAACATTTACAATATCATCTGCGGTTCCACCCATGAGTGCCAGGACAGACACCAACAAATGTTTGAATGTACGCATCAACAAACAATAGAATGAATGCGTGCGCTTGGGTAACATCACACTGGTTAATACATTAAAACTTTTACACAAAAGTACACAACATGTATAGATGATCTATAGATAAACACTTACACGAGGATTTATGGACGAACAATAGTTTATAGGTGACCCATCGTTTAACAAATGTTCCAGCTGTGTAGCAGTTTTACGTAAAAAGAAAACATTCTCCAAATGATGTTGGTGTACACACACAAAAACAAAAAAAAAATAAAAAAAATAAAAACGAATGGAGGCAAACTTTCATAATATTTTGCCTTAAAATCCCATTTTCGAAAGACTACATAGTATCAACAAAGTTAAGGAACAATAGGAAAACTCTCCCACCACCCGCTTTACACATTTAAGCTAGCTTAATGCAGCAGACAGACCGGAAGTAGAATTCACTGCACCTCCTCTGTCCTGGTGAGCCGCATTTCCCGTGAAGGGCATGGCTTTGAGCCGTCGCAGCACGTGCTCGGGGTTAGAGTTCAGCCATTCACACAGCGCTTTGCACGTGGCGCGCGTACGCACAAAGATGATGATGCGAGACTTTTCGTCGCTCATGTCATCGCTTTCCTCGTCGGTATTGCTGAGATGCTTGATCAGTGTTTCTCCCAGCGTGTTCAGGTTAGGATTACCGATCTTGCATTTCAGCAACGTCTTTTTGAGGTCTGAATAATAACAACAATAACAACAACAATAAAAATGATGTGTGTATCAGGTTGTAGAACATTCATGTGACTTTTTGGCACAGTACGAAATAAAGGGCAAGTAACGGGGCTTACCTCCTTTGTAAAGGTCGTATACTTGTTTTTCACACTCAGTTGTCTCGTCTTTGGACATCTTCTTCTCAATTTTATGCTGAAGATGTTGAAGAACGTCCTGTGGTCTCGTGAGGTCATGAACCTCCAGGGCTTCGTTATAAGCCTGCGAGAAACGCAAAACAAAGCTAGTACAGCTTCCTGTAATTGCTCTTTCTCGGCATACATACTCCTATTTAAAACAAATCATTTTAATTTTTAAGTTTAAATTATATTCAGAAGTCTTTTAGAGTATTTGTTGTCGTCTTTCCGTTTACGACTGCAATAACTCTTTCATTATTATTTAATTGTAATTAATTTCCTTGCCTTTGATTGAATACTTTAGAAGAGAGCAGGTTCATCTTACCACCAGAGCATCGGCCAGCACCTGAACGTCTCTTGCGAGTTGTCTCTTCATGTCTTCCTCCCTGCCCTTTTTGGTGTTGTGGTCGCGGGTGGACATGTTCAGTAGGCGAACCTGGAAGCAGCCGGTTAAAACTAACTTTCGCAAAACAAACCAAGTGGTAAAAATGGTTCATAGATAACACTCTTTGACAACGTTTTGAGACACAACTGTGATAGGAAAACATTTAACAGAAGGCTTTGTAAATTATTCCCAGAGATTAAATATTAGCAGACTGTTCCGATTTGTATATGAGGAGTTCTGTAATCGTTTTATTCAAGCGCAACTATAACCTTTCGAGGTTAATATTAATGACAATTTATACTGACTGGGAAAAGTCACTCTGGAATCAACTAAAACAGGAACTTTACCTCGTTTCGAATTGCGACTGCCCACTGGCCATACTGCTGACTTGCTTTGTTGTAAGGAGCCTTCATCAAGAGATCATCGACCTCTTTCTTTTCCAGATCAGCTCCACGATCTACGAGCATGTTTTGCAGGACCTCCATGATGTCCTTAATTTTGTTGCTGATCTCGTCATCTTCTCTAGAGATTAGTGTTTCATGCCCTGAAAAAGATAAATAGATTGTCAGACATAACCTTCTCGTGAAACTAGGATTGAGTTTGACCTCGCAAGCTTTTGAATACTGTTCTTGATGTTCATCGTAGGGGCGGTAGTTGTGAAGGGAGGGTAAAAGGGCAACATCCGGAATTCAAGGACAAGGGTTTTTTTTTCCGAAGTTATAAAGCAATGTACAGACCTTGCAGATGCTGTTTCCCCCTTGGAGCGGTATTTATAAAGAGGTGGCAAAGATGTCCTCGGATAAAGAAACATGAAGTAATGTTTGTGGGGTCTGGACGCGGCTTCATCACTTTGGAAACGAATTTCCCATGTTGCCCCAGGACAACGCCTTACCTTCGCTCCATAACTACGGCCTCTGGTGGTGATATTTGGTTGTAAGAGAGTGTTGTACAGAAATATATTTGGAAAAGGAAAGGAAACCAACACTTTATGTTTTATAGTCACCTTCCTCTGGCTTAGGAACCGTATCCTCCAACTCCTTCTTGTTTTCCTTGACAGTGGAGATACAAGTGACGTCCATATTACCCATGATGTTAAGGATACTCTCCACCGCCTCGGAATCAGTCGTTGCCTTTTCCACGCCAATTGAAGCGGTGAGGCCAACGATCTAATCAAGAAATTAATCACAGTTCATTTTATTTCTAAAGCCGTTCGCAAACAAAATACTAGCACACGTTCTAATTGAAACCTCTTTAACAAGGCCTTTACATGTAGTTTAAAACACCGTTAGTACTATTTGTGTCAGAAAACTGTAAGAAAAATATATGAGAAAAAAAAAAGGTAAATACCATTCAAGGCTGACTAGATTGTTACCTGTGGTAAGTTTTTCTGCTCTTCCTTCTTGGACTTGAGGTAACTCTTCATGAGGGAGTTGTATGGTTCACCTTTCCGTGTGTGGTGGCACTCGTCAAAGATCAGGAGGCTGAAAGCCGCCAGAGACTCGACTTTTTCTGGCTTCAGATGATTCTCCAGGACCTTGGGCGTCATCACCACGATGTCGTAGCTGGGCAGGAGGTTGTGCAGGTGCATGCTGTGGTCGCTCTCCCCCGTAATGCAAATCGTCTGAAGAAAGTAACTATGGTTACACCAGCTTTAAATCTCGGCGGGCGATTACAGCACCATATTACTAATGAAAATATTTTCAGTATCTCTCTTCGAGTGTGGGAAAATATCTTCCACTCCATTCGAACACTGGACATCGACATACATGAACTTCACTTTCTAGTGTAATATTTTCAGCTATCCTCCAAAACAAAAGCTTTTAATTATTAGTATTATTACATTGCAGTTTGTAAGTAAAACGACAGAACGTATATTTATTTTTCTGAAGGGAAAGAATTGTATTCATTTAACAGAAAGCTTCTAACCTCACCTTACAATTAGGAAGATACTTTTCAAAATTTTTGTGTTGCTGGGTAACCAGTGGCACAGTCCTGGCCAAGAAAGCAATCTTTGGCTGTCTTCCATCTAAAAGTGTTTAAAGCAACAAATTTTACATTTCTAGAGTCTGGAACTCGGTCAAATAAGTAAGAAAGCAAGTTTTAAGAACACACGCGCATTCGTGCGAGAGAGATTAGATGAGTGATGGCTCATTTCCTCGATTTGAGACTTATTAAGTCAATACCTATAGCGGTGGAAAGTTCTTTTTCTCAGAAGCCATTAAACTTTCCCAGTCTCTATTTTTCAAATATACTTTTACAAAACAAGAATGGTTTAGTGAAAATCATCAGTAACACGTCACTCAGCTTCAACGTTATCTTTAAAAATCAGATTCTAGGTGTCTGACACCTGACGCCATAGCTGCCAGGTGTTAAGTTATTGGAGAAGATACTTGACAGGTGTCAGGTTGCCTACAAAAAGAGTTGTCACTTGTCAAGTTGCCAGGGCAAAGCAATTACTAAGTGTCAGGAGAAGTAGCAAGATGTCAGTGCCAGATAACTGGGTGAGCTCGGGTCACGTGTCAAGTTAACTAATATGGCACGTGTCATATGTCAAGTTACCTGACACAACACGTTGCAGGTGCTGGCGCACAATGTACACGGCCACACGTGTCTTGCCGGAGCCGGTGGGCGCGCAGATGATGGTGTTGTGTCCTTGCAGAGCGTAAGCAGCCAGTTCTAACTGATAATGTCTCAGACAAAGGTCCTTGGGGTGGCCGGACTCACCCTCTCCGTTTCGCTTCATCCGTTTATTCTTCTCTGTATCTGTCGGTATGAACACGGCTCAGGGTTAGTGTGCGATCATTTTACAAACTGTCAAACCCCTGCCTTCTGACTGCCTACTAAAATCTTAAGGTTTCCACGATCTTCTGCTATTCAGCTTGAAAATTCACTGAAGAAAATTGGAGGAAAACTCAAATATAACTACTGGAGGCTGACGAAACTAAGTTAAAAGTCCAACTTATCGTATAACTTAAAATATCAAAATGGAAATGGGTATTTCGACTGATGTAGAACATGGAACTTATGTTAATCTTTGTTTTTGAGTTCCTATTCTCGTGCATAGAGATTAAAGACAGACACACCTCTATCCTTTTTTTCATCGTCATCGTCCGAAAAATGGCAGGAGTCGTCTTCACTTAGATCAGCTGTAGAAGAGGACGTGGATGAGCCAGAATCTCCTGCATCATCATCATCATCATCATTACTGTCTCCAGGTCCCCGGCCTCCGTCCTCGTCCGGCTCGTCACCCGACGTGTTTTCGTTTTCATCCTCTTCTTGTAAAGAGAGGATACTACATGTTAGCCGATGCTGGTATTTGAAAATTATCTCCATTTCAATTAACTTACATTCCTTACACATAAAAATTGGAACTTTAACTATAAAAAGAACCAACAACAATACCTATATATATATGAGAACAATTCAAATATTTTCTGGAATTATGAACAGTAGATCATGCTTATTTCTCTGTCAGTCAGAGTTTATATGATCCGACTTCACTGTTCTTACCAGAATGTCCGCCGGCGGGGTCCATTTTCCGGACGAGATCTGGTTTCACTTGCACCAAGACAAGAAAAAGCTTCCAGGCCCAGTTGTCGCCACTACGTCTTAAACACGTGATCATAAACTGAGTCGCCTTCGCATGGCCATCACGCTTTAGCTTTAGACGAACTTGTTCCACGTCGGTTCGTTTGAGCACCTTTTTGGTAATAAGCTTCAGCATAACAGCTTTGAGTTCGCCCTCGGAAAGCTTGCGGATCACCTGCCCTTCAAAGGCGTCCATGAGTACAGTCCATTGCCCTTCCTTGGTAACTTCCAACTGAGAGCTTTCAGACGATTCAAGAGCTCTGTTCCACCACTCTACATTCAATGAAAACAAAAACTGTTAAATTACTGTAAACCTGTCATTATTGTGATGTTGATGTTGGTGTGAATAACGTTATTAGTGAGAATATTACTTCAGTCAAAATCCGATCTTAATTACTGTCATCAACGCGAGTGCATAACGGAGCATAAACCACCAATGTAAAAGACATAATTCTAATTATGACCTTTACCCTGCCATTCATAATCTTGTTCTTGTTCTTGTTCTTCTTCTTCTTCTTCTTCTTCTTCTTTGCCCCCAGTAGACCATAGGGCCGCAAATACACGCCGCCATCGGATCCGGTTCTGGGCGTCCCTCTCCAGTTGGGACCATGTCATGCCAGCTGCCTCCTCCTCCTCTCTGTGGACTGATCTCCTCCATGTCTGTATGGGTCTCCCAACCTTGCGCCTCCCCTGTGGGTTCCAGCCCAGAGCTTGTCTTGTTATTGTTATTGTTGGCCGCTTTCGAAAAGTGTGACCGATCCAGCCCCACTTCCGCTTCTTGATGTCTTGGCTGGTAGGTTTTTGGTTGGTTCTCTCCCACAGGTCTGTATTGAAGATCTTCTCGAGCCATCTGATGTTGAGGATGTAGCGCAGACATCTGTTGACGAATGTCTGAATCTTGTTGGTGATGGTGTTTGTCACACGCCATGTCTCGGATCCATTTAGATGGACTGACTTTACATTTTCGTTAAAGATGCGGATCTTGGTGTGTAATTCATAATCTTACCCGTGTAATTTCATTCTATCTCGTTTGACTCACCAGGAAGCTCGTCCTCGTCCCCTCTGAGTGCATTCAGCAGCAAATTGAAGCCATCTTCACCATGAACCAGAACTTCTCCTATTAGTCTGTTCACTGCCTCCACTCTATTACTTTCTTCCTCCTGCAAAACCTTTTCTCGAATTAACTGTCTCTCGCTTTCTGCAAAACGAAGATATTTTTCTTATTTTTCAAGGTTATGATTGCTTAACTGGTTAAAGATTAATTAAAAAAAAAAAGAACTGAACACAATTTGACATATTTAAAATTTTTGTTTCGGAAAGGCAGTTAGTGTTTATAACATAGGACAGTCAAATAACGATAGAGCCTAGCGCATGAAAAATGCGAACACTGATAATAAATCGTAAAAATAGTCCTTCCCATAAGTCTGCATAATTCATAATACATTTATTAGGTATAGACATAACAGACAACGACAGACTGCCATTTAAAAAAAACGTTTGTAAATCTACGCAGGGGAAGTAGTCTCGTATGCTTACAGCGAAGACTAGCCTATGGTGATCTCCCCTGTAAAAATATATATATATTGCAGGCACAAAAATCACACTCCTTGTGCATATGTACAGCTCAGTACAAACAGCAGCTGGTGTGGCTGACGCAAGCATTTTTAGCTGTTAGACAACTACACTTGCTCATGCTGGCTTGCTTGCTGGCGAAAACGCGTGAATTGTACATGCGTGTATCTTACCTTGAAACATGGTCAGAAGATCGGAGATGATGTCGCTAGGCACCAGAAAACGGCGACATGCCTGCAAGTTGCTCAGGAGTTCGTTCTCCATCGCTATAGCCGCTGAGGCGTTGTCACCCCCGTGTGTCAGCTCACTTGTGACGGCCTGCCCCTCGGCCATCCTAAAACACTAACCAGAGCAGTTATTTTTCAATCTAGCCTGAAATGAATGTCACAATCTGTCTTAAAAAAAAATAGCACACTTCAATTTTCTCGTCATGTTTTCGCATTGTTCATTAATTTCTAAAAAGGATCAGATGCAATTCGTATCTTATAAATATTACACTAGTTAAAAAAAACTTTCTGTATATTTACTTGTAGCTACTGCCTCTTAAAACTCAATCCTGACACCACATATAAAGATATAAATTTCAAGATGTGTTACTCTAAAATGAACTGATTCCGCTTTGAATCCACCAATTTCTTCCCTAGAACAAAAAAATAATGCAATAAAAATGTTCAAATCAACTGCAGGTCCAGCACTAAACGCTTTAGGCCCTGGTGAAACCGGAATTTCAGCACGACAGGACAGTGAGATATTATTAAAATCAGCCTCAGCTCCATCGCAGAAATTAATATCACGCCTACTGATGGTAGCTTTGCAGAGTAAGAGAGGTGAAAACTGTAATTATATGATCGGACCAAAGCCTTGCTCTGCGAAATGCACGTATTTTGAGTTAAACCAACACCCTTCAGATTCCATAGCAACTCACCTGCTCTGAGGCTTCGATGCCACTGACTGCAGCTGTATATTATGATGAATCCCTGTCTCACGTAGCTCAACCACCACGTATGAAATCGTTAAACATATGCTAAACTCTTAAATAGAAAACAGACTGGTTAACCATTGAGTCAGCTGTACAGTTTTACTTTCGCTTTGCGTAGTTTCGGGACTTCCCGTCGATTCATCGATTGCTGTACGAGACGAGCATGGCTAAGTCGTGACGTCAGTGGCCCTACCTGAACCTGTGGGAGCATTTACGTCACAACCTAGCGTCTCTCGCCATACTTGCGTGAGGTGAACTCGTCTGCAGGTCGGGTATTCCCCGCATTCCCAGCAGTTAGCTAGGAGGGTGGCAAGCAGACCAAACACAGCAGAAGAGCTCTGTCAGCAGCTTGTGACGAGATAAACGTGGCTATCGATGATGTCATCCAGCCTCTAATCCATCCAGAAGACGAGCCAGTCAGTGCAGGTGGGTCGCTTATATCGCCACGTCAGATCTGTGCGATGTTACTGCATCTTTCACCCTGGATAACATTATCCCTATGATGTTTGTTTGTGTTTTACGCCGTGCCAGCAACAAAGACGGTGAAGTAAACCCTATGAGGTGATGTAAAGAAACTGACATGTTCTCAACAGTGAGATGACCTGAGGTCAAGGGGATTTCAGTCCTAGCCCTGATTAAAGAGAATAGTAACAAACCCTGACTGAAAGACAGCCAGGTAGATGAACACACACGTACACACACATGCATAAACACGCACGCACTCATACACACACACAGAGTTACTTACGAAGGAGTACACAGCTCGATTATACAAATTGTCACGAGGGGTAAGGGGAAGTACCTAGCAAAAAGACCTGATACCTTCTACATCTTATGACCCCTCAGGTCCGTGACCTCAAGACTGGGGAATCTTTAGTCTCGTCAGTATTAGCCGCTCGTAAGCAGATATCTGAAACTTGGCACCATCCACATGTGCCTAACCATCGTGTGCCAAGAAATACGTGTTATGATGGCAATATCCGACATTCATCCCTTTTGTAAATTAACATTTGAAGCGTCTATTGCAGTGTGTTTTTCGTCCTGACTATTGTGACTGGTGTAAACATCAGCTTCGGACCAGCCGCACAGTCCTACTTTAGCTTCGTGTAGTTGCGGGACTTTCCATCAGCGCCCTGTCGACTGCCTCTTACCACGAGGCGAGTCTTGCTAGGTGGTGACGACATGGGACCTGTCTTTTACCTGTGGGAGCTTTTAAGTCACAACTTAGAGTCTCTTGCTATCCTTGTGAGTAGCGAGTGCCCACATTCACAGCCGCCAGTTAGATAGCAGGCAGGTAGAAAAAAGCCTCCAGACTAAGCGGACATCTTCTGTCAGCACCACGTGACGCGATAGACGCTTGTCGCTAATGATGACATTCACATGAAACCTGTATTCGACTAGAAGACAAACCAGTCAGTGATGGATTGTTGTCCCGTTGTAGGTACTTGTCCTGAATATAGAGAATGGTAATAAAAACCCTGATTGAAAGACACACACACAGAGGAAGTGGCGAAGTAGTATACAGATGATTACATTGTTATACGAGTAAGAGAAAGTGGAGATGAGGGTATTCAGTAGAGCAGTTAGCTGATGTCTACAGCTTAGAACCGCTCAGACAACAAACCAACTGGCTTTTATGCGCGTTTAAACACGCATGACCCTGTTCATTCATACAGCCTTGCACACAGGCACGCGCGCACACACAAACGCAGGTACGCACACATACGCAAAAATACACACATGGACGAACACACGCATACAAACGCACGATCATATATATACACACACATATACACACGCAATGATACCAACATAAACGCACACACAGACAAGCAAGTTATTCTTATGTTTTTCTGATAACAGGCCACATTCCTTGAACTTTGATCCCAGCGGATACTAGAAGACAACTAGAGACACAGCGTACAGTAGTGTACAATACAGTGTAAGGCCATTAAGCCGCGGTGATTGGGGTCCAAACTGCTTACACGCGGCTTAGGTGGTCCGCGGCTTAAATATTTTTTTGATAATGCATAATTCACAATAAATAATAATAATAATTTTTTTTATCAGTCGTTCCTCACGTGTTGACCCGCGAGTCGCCATTTTAAAAGCAGCGCCGTAATCTCACGATCGCGATATTGCGTGCTGCATATTAAAACGCGATTAACGATCTTGAAATTAATAATAAATTATTATTTCAGAATAACAAAACATATCAAATACATTTAAAACATTTTATTTCACATATTTTCATAAAACTACTTATTCGTAACATTGCATGGCACAATACAGTATTAAAATAGTAATTATTTGACATATAAACGTAATCACACTCAAGCACTTTCATTACCATCACAAATTAAGTATTTAATCCGCGATAGCGCATAGCATGTCAATCACGGACGTTTGAAGTGACAAAATGCCAGCTGTCAACACCTGTCTCGAGTGTTTGAGAGGCCATATCCAGGTCCGTACGATCCATAGTGTCAAAAAGTGAGAACATCACCCTGTGTGTAAGAGAGAGAGCGCGCAACGAAGGATGACTCCCTTCTCAACACAAGCCAAGTACATATAATTTGATGCGTTTTATATATAACTGAAGTATGTTTGTGATAAACAAGATCCTAAAAGTCAATAAAATCATAGATTTATCAACAGTTTAGTAAACTGCAGTTACTGCACAAAACTGACGTGCAATAAAATCAAAAGAATAGCACAACTGTCCCAAAGAACAATAAAATTTCCTACCATTATGGACAATTATAAAAATTCGCAATATTCATAAAGAGTACTATGACCAAAATGTGTCACATCAATATTATTAACTAGATTAATATCAGTGTTATAAATTATATTATGTAATTACTGATGCCTTCACGCATACAAACGCACACAAAGGTACACATCTAAGACACTTATGACACCGCTGTCACTTAGTAGGTTAAGTGCCACCCTCACTTGTCTATTTGAAATTAAAATAAAAAGTACGTCTACAGCGGTTTCGAAATGGGCGTTAAGAACTCTCTCACACACCTACCCATCTTATAATCCAACTATCCATCTATTCAATCAGTCTGTAGACAATATCATTCAAGCCTTGTCTCAGCAGTCGTTCGACGCGATTTACTAAAGCTGCAAGGACGAATCCTGACAGAGTTCAAAGTTCATGTGCCCGCACGTTAGTCGTCAGAATCGTCGTCACTTTCGCTGTACTGCCTTGGCTCGCTGTCCAGGTGCCGCCGAACATCGTCGGGCCTGATGGGCGCCACGTGGAAGGGCACCTTGCTCCAGCTCTTGTACGACGCCGGGTTGCCATCCTCGTCCTCCACGATCCACTGCTTTATAGCCAGCGTCATGAAGGGCACCTAGAAGTCCAAAACACAGCACCAGGTTATGGGAATCGATTTCTGTGTGTGGTATTTCATAGAAAACTGTTAATAATCCATAATTATAGCTACGTCAGCAAAAAAAAAAAAAAAAAAAAAAAAACCAACAAAAAACAAAAAAACAAGAAACTCAAAGAGAGAATTACGTGCCAACTATGATTATCCAAAAAGTGGTGAGTGAAACAGCCTCTGTATTGTTAAGAAAGAAAAGCATGTCGCTTTAATGTATGAAAGAGCTAACTGGGAAGTTACTCGCCAGCTGTGGCGGTCCACAGTGTGGTGAAAACTCACAAACGTTGTGATCATGTCGACAAAACAAAAAACAAAATGGGGTAAGTAGCTTGCCATCTGCGATCATTCAGAGTGCCGTATAGTGCCTGTAACAATATCGAAAACTCTCACCCCCATGTAGTTAAGCATCTGCCCGAGACCACTGCCACACCCTGGTTTGCCGCAGATCAGGGAGCCCGTTAAGTCCACGTCATCAATTCGTCTGGTAGGGTTCCTCCTGCAGATGACCTGCTGCTTGAGCTCTTGCCCTATCACCACGTGATGTGCGTTGTTGATGGTTCGAATCTTGTCGCCAGCTACGCGAACGCTCTTGCATCGGCCGCAGACCAGTGAAAAGGATTTCTTGGCCTTGAGCTGCCGCTTGACGGCGTGCACGATTTCCTTGATGCTCTCGTCCTCCAGCGTCTTCTTTTGCACCTGGCGTAAGCACACGTTAGCGACACCACCATCAGCACAGTTGGGCAAAGAAACACTGAAAATAGTGACGTCAAGACTATCCATGCATAAACATGTCCACTTAAACATTTCATCATGGAGGCAGCGATAACGTTAAAAAAGATTACACACTAATACAGACAAGACAGATTTATCTCAAAGCTGTACCTTTCTATTTAGTGCTTGACCAAGCTGGAGACGCTGAGCAGAAAGATATTAAATAGGCTTGAAATGTCTCCTGGTTTTGAGACAGACTGAGGCCGTCTTCAGAACTCACCTGAGAAACGTGGTCTTCAGAACCCACCTTACAAGAGTAGTCTTAAGCACTCACCTTACGAACGCGGTCAGCCACGTCTTTGGGGGGCATGGCGTTGACCACGTCGATGGCTTTGTACATCATATCTGCTCGAGATCTGTTTATCATCTCCTGCTGTATGATCTTGTCCTTTGCCATCAGAATGGACCGACCTCCCTCCTTTCTGCTTCGTCCTAAACGTCAAGACATTGCGGAGCTTATCAACAGTTTTATATTTTTTTATCTGGGTTTTATATATATATATAAATGTAACATTGTTTTTCACTTATAACATAATGGGTCCCGCAGTCCCATAATGCCCATGGGTCATCTCTCCTTCCTCTATTTCCTTCTCTGAAAATGATAGAATTTTGTGACAGCCATCAGGCCTTACCTCTAGTCTGTACTGTGGTCACTTCGTTGCCGACTTGGTTGTACTTGATCACTAGGTTGCAGTCTGGGATGTCGATTCCTTCTTCCCCGACAGATGTAGAGACCAAGACCTTCACTTCCCCGGAGCGGAACTTTTCTATCACGCCCTCTTGTTCATTCTGAGTCATGCCTAGTAACCGAATGTCACAGAAAACAGGACGTCTCCAGTTTTAGTCTTTGTTCTGAGTGTTCTAGTGAACAAACCTTATGCCAGTCTTATGTTCATCGAGTCATGCCTAGTAACCGAATATCACAGTGAACAGAACTTCTCAGAACGCCTTTGTTCTAATGAAAAAAATCTTCTATTTTATATATATCACCCTTCAGTTTGCTAAGCCATGACTAGCTAAATTTGTTCACGCTGAGCAGAATTCTTCTATCACAGTCTTCAGTTTATTTTTGAGTCCTGCAAGAAAACTGAGCTTGCATACGGCTTGCCTTCAGTTCGTTGTCAGCCAAGTCTTTGTGTGTCTGTCTGATCGCAGTTCTGTTGACAAAGGAAAAGTCAGTTACCTCCCTCGTCCTGGCGAGCACCAGTCCCTGTGAACTGCGTCGCGTTCAGCATCTGAAGCTGTGGATGGGAGTTGAGCCACTTGCACAGAGCTAGACACGTCGCCCTTGTCCGCACGAAGATGATGATCTGTGACCCACCTCTGTCTTCCATACTGACGTTCTCTAAGATGGTGGTGGCCAAGGTGTTGAGGTTTGGGTTCTCATCGTCCCAAGTTCTGATCAGTCTCTTTAGATCTTACAAGAAGCAGAAGGGGGGTGCGAATGTATAGCAAAACTAAAATAGATCATGTATTTTATTCTCTCCATTAACCTCTTCAAAACAACAGATTTAGGAATGTTTTGTGTGTCTCAGGCAAATATGTAGCACGTCAGTCCACTAATTTTACTACAAAAAATATATTTAGAACACCTAAACTAAAATTCGAGATATTGTAGCAAAAGCAGCTTTCAGAATGTTTATAATCCCTCGTCTCTCACTAAATACAGATTTTGTACACAAAATATAAATGTGAAATTGTATCCAGTGAATCACTCTCTTTTCAACCACAAAGGGAAAGCAACAGCGTAATTTCTCTTATTACTTTTTTTCGTCACATTAACCTGAACATGAAATCACTTATGTCATAAAGGCATCACTGTAGCTCGTGTAATAATAAATGTATTATCCAAGAAAGTCACAAACGAATGTCTGTTTTAACAGATGTATAGTTGTTTGCCATAAGTGGGCTAAGATTTTTCTGAATGTCCGCATCACTTTACCTTCAAACAACTTTAGAATCTGCCTCTCTTTGGCAGTTGTATGCTGGTCCCTTGCATAAAGACTATGCTGCTGAAACTTGCGCTCCAGAAACTCCAGTACATCTTGTGGGCGCATAAGGTCGTGGACCTCCAAAGCATCGTTATAAGCCTAATAATAAAAGCTTCGTCAAAAATGGTTCCTATGCTTGTTTTTCTGTGAAAACCAACATTTTAGCCCGTTCTTAAAGTTATTCGTAGTTTAAAATTTAACATTTACAAGTTATTAATATTTTCACGTTTTGGACAGTCCGAAATGAAATATAACCAGCAACAACAACAAAATAAAGAAATCACTTAGATATTTCGTCAATTATTTTAAGAAAAAGCGTGGCATGATTTACTCTCCAGCGTAAGTTATAACTTATATTGCCCGCACTTTCACTTTCTTGATCATATGCTGCAGGCTAATCAGAGAGATCATGCTTTATGTTTAACATTGTAAAACATGATTTCCACTCACAGCGAGACAATCAGCGTACACTTGAATCTTTCGAGTATACTCCTTATGTTCGTTCACCTCACTCAAGTCGTCGTCTTCAACGGTTTCTGGAATTTTAAGCAAACGTGCCTACATACATGCACGCACGCGCACATAAAACACACACACACACACACACGATGCAGTCACAAGAAATTACATGAACGATGAGTAGGTCTTTCAAATAGGGTTATTTGTTTCATAACATTATGTTTACATTGCATCGGGACATTTAAGTGCATAAAAAATGTGTACGGAAAACGACTAAAAATATTGAGCGAAAATCTGGATGCAAAAATAAGAAAAACATAGATTACACCACAGCAAACAAAATGCAGACAAAAGTGCCTGAGAAAGACACTAAAACATGAAGTGTTTCAGACTTCCGTAAACATGTGAAATAAAATTGTGACACAATAAAGTATCGTTTTAAATCGTATCTTTTTTTCTATAGTTTTTAGCATGGTCATATCAGTGAACCCTGAATATCACAAAGTCGCGATGCGTACTTTCTTATGCTATTAGAATTCAAGTATTTTGATTGAGCAGCTGAAACAAGCTGCATTCACGCAGTTTAATGAAAAGGCGTAAGAACAGGTGGGATTATTCCTAAAGTTTAAATTTGATCTGCGGATTCTCTTGTTCCACACGTACCTGATTTCTCAGTTGGACAGCCCACTGTCCATATCTCTGGTCTTTGCGGTCCCCTGGGCGTTTATCGAGGGTCTTCATGATGTCTTCGTCAAGCAGCTTTCTGCCGACTCTGTTCAGAATGTCTTCTGTCTCTGTCATTATTTCCTGCAGCTTGCTGCTAATTTCGTCACCATCTCTCGGCATGAGGCGCACGGATCGACCTGCGATAATATCTCCCCTTAAACGCAGTCCCCTTAGTGGCACACATAAAAAGATTTAAGCAGTCATTTACGTATCATAGTTCCAGAAAGTGATGTAGAGGGAAACAATGGAGCTGTGGGTCGGGATACGGTCTTCATAAAAAAAAACAGACTCATAAACCATTTGGGTAGTACTTTAACTGTAATGATCTCGTTTGTGAAAAGTATTTTCTTTAAATCTTTGCTTCACCAGAAAAGCACAATTTCTTTCTCAACATCATCTATGGTGATCTGAAAAAAACCCCAAGAATCTATCTTATCTTGTGGCTTTACAGAGGGTTAAATAGAAGGCATACCTTTCAGAGCAACATTGCGATGGGGGCAGGTAACTCATATAAATGAGAACATGTTTTCAGGACCATGGATTTTTTAATAGAAAATGAGATTTTTGGTAGGTTATAAGAAAATTTAAATTTTCCATTGTTGCCTTCCTGTCACCTTACCTTCTTCCGGCTTGGGAACAGTATTTTGAAGCTCCTCCAAATTCTCTTTGACAGTTGAAATTTTGATGACGTCAAGATTTCCCATGATTCCCAGGACGCTTTCCGCGGCTTCACTTACAGTCGTTGCCTTCTCCACGCCGATAGATGCCGTCAGGCCAACGATCTGTGACCACAGACCACCCAGAATGAAACATATTTTAACGCAGTTTCTCGGTGTATATTTGCTGTACGTAAACAAATCCACTTGTGACTACTTTACATGGTTAATCTATTACCTCAGCAAATACTTTTTTCATAACTATTTTCACAACGGTTGGTGAAAAGTACTCGGCATCATGAGATTTTGCCCTCATAAAAATTTCTCACAATTAGCGAATAAAAGAAAACACACACACACACGCACACATAAATTGTGAAAAATTAGATCTGACCTACCTGGGGAAGACCATTCGGGTCATTACTTTTGGACTTGAGATAGCTTTTCATGAGAGAGTTATATGGCTCCCCCTTTCTGGTGTGGTGACACTCGTCAAAGACGAGTAGTGAAAAGGCTGCTAAAGACGGAATCTTCTCGGGCACCAGGTGGTTCTCCAGCACCTTGGGTGTCAGCACCAAGATGTCGTAGTCAGGCAGCAGGTGGTGCAACTGCATGCTGTGGTCGCTGTCGCCCGTCACCAGAACAGACTGAAGCAATCAAATTTTTTAATCTCATAAATTTCAGGACGAAGTGGTCATCAAACATTTGATTGACTTTGAGTCATTTGAGCTATTGTCTGAGGGTAAGCTTCACTTTGACGCACATGCATGATAACACGCTTTCGCTCACTCACCCACTTACTCGTAACAGCTGCGAAAACGCGCTATACGTGTACTTCAAACTGGTCAATAGAATCAAGAACGTTTTCTCAATAATTTCACCTGAAAGTTCCACCAAGTAAAATGGTCCCATTGTCATGTGGGCAATCGTGGGAAAGACAAAGGGTAAGGGAACAAGCCTCTAAAGAAAATCGGGATGCTAACAAAGCATCTCTGGGCGAAAACTATCTGCAGTGAAAAGTTCTAGTACCCAAGTGTTCACGACCAAGGTGACCCATTGGTGGACGGGTCTCGGCTTGGAAAGGAAGTGAACACCACCCAGTGTACAAGCCAAATGACAGGAGGACTATGGTTAGACAAAAATCCGAAAATATCATGCCGGATCGAAGCCATGTCCAACAACGACCATGTACCCCTTTGGTAAACTCCAGGAATGGGAAAGCGAAAGTGCAGCTGGAGCCAAACCATCAACAACTGTGCTAAGTGAAGGAGCCTCCTCTGGGACATGGAATGTCCGCATACTATACCAATGAGACAAGGTGAACGATCTCTCCCATGAGCTGGAACGATACAGGTTGGCAGGTTGGACACTGTGGGACTGGCAGAGGTCCGATGGACCGGCTTTATTGGGTAGACATAAACTGACAAAGGCGCGGATATATACAACCTTAACAAGCCTGAAGTTGAAGCTGGAGGCGAAACACCGCACATCCAAACCCCTTATACTTTGCTTATACTTGGGAGAAGCTGCGTGACCCATTTGTTGTGGAAAAGAAACTGGAAATAAATGTAACTGTGTATACAGAGACAATGGAGAATAATTATGGATCCGTGACAACTTGAACCTTTCTTGTACCAAAGCATCTTTCGAAAAAAGATTTGATAAAATGTTGTGGTACCATCTAATTTTTACACGACAGCAGTTGGATAAGGCACTTCTTGCTCATATATACATTTTTATAGTATATTTTTCTGAATGGGAGGTTGACAACTCGTAAAGCAGATCGTGCACTGAGAATTTCATTCACTTATATTCCTGACTGACCTTGAAATCCGGTAAGTACTTCACGAAGATCTTGTACTGCTGAGCCACAAGAGGCACAGTGCGAGCAAGAAATGCCACCTTGCGTTTTTCTGAAAAAATTCAAGCAGCATGACAGCTTACGCAGTCAGCAAAGTAAAGAGACAGATCATCAACTAACTAAATAAATTATAAAAACGGAAGACACACGGCACAGCCATCAAATACAGTACTTTCACAGAAGGTTCACACATTACAGTTATCAGTGAGATTTAAACTGCCGTCTTGACTGTACCAAAAGCGTGATAATCCTTTGTCTTATCTTACGAAAGACTCATGCGACTCACGGCCGTGCGCAGTTTGAAGATGGTGCTGCACGATGTAGAGTGCCACCCTGGTTTTACCAGAGCCTGTGGGTGCACAGATGATGACGTTGCTACCCTCCAAGGCAGGAGCAGCCAACTCTTTTTGATAGTTCCTCATGTGGAGTGGTTCTCGCCGACGGACTCCATCATGCTGCCTCAGGGCAGGAACTAGTTCTCGCCTTTCCTGAGTGCTCTCCGCTCCTGTTTCTCCACGCTTCTTTTGCGTCTTTTCTGACTCTGTGAACAAAAGAGCAAAACTATTCCTGCTCGAAACTAGACCTACTAGGGGCATAAAAAGAAACGGTAGGTATTTTAGGTAATGTTCACAAATAATTGTTGTAGGCTTAAGGTATAAATTAATCGATGGCAAGTGATAAATTTATATAAAATACACTTGCTGTTTACTTATTTTTTTTCTCTATCTGATAAAAACAGAACAGAGAAATCTAATAA
The DNA here is from genome assembly GCA_004794325.1 of Pomacea maculata. Classification (NCBI taxonomy): domain Eukaryota; kingdom Metazoa; phylum Mollusca; class Gastropoda; order Architaenioglossa; family Ampullariidae; genus Pomacea; species Pomacea maculata. Next base: position 40,971 of record SRHC01001709.1, on the reverse strand, counting down.
AATGTAAAATTGCTCAAAACAAATTGGTATCTTCTCTGCTGACTAGCGTTAATACTTGAAAGTTTGCTCTGTTGATTCGATGATAAACATTGCTAACAGAAGTATTTTTCCGGGAAATAACTGTACCAACAGTTACCGGAGCCATTAACAAGGGCTCATCGATGATAAGATTCTTCCAGTGTTTTAGGGAGCAGGAAACCTTAGAACTGGCTTTGGAGAAAAGAAACTAACATAAAATAAATCTACAAACAGAATAATCCTCAAAAGTACTGTACTAAAGAAAAAGAGGAATTAAGCCAGTGGAAATAAAAACCCTTTGGGCAACTTCCATATAGCATCAGGAAGCCCACATGGTTGTGGTGTTGAATGAAAGAACACGTCAGTGACTGAGTGTGTGTGACTTGACTCGAGTGGTTTGTCCTGACATTACGCTGGTTTCCTCCACCCTCTGTGTGGATGTTGTGTGTATGAATGTTTTGCGTGTGTGTGTGTGCATGTGTGTTTGCGTAAGAAGGTTCCGTTGATGCCTACCCTAAAAATGTGTCTGCTTCTGCACTTTCATGTATGTTGTATGTGTACCTAGCTGGTGTTGGGAAAAGTTGCTATATAAATGCACTGATCATTACTTTCTTTCCTACTATTTCCCAGGTTAGGTTTTGCAAACCCTACCTTCATGAGCATGCTTCTCTTCACAGTCAGAGAAATCACCAGCATCATCTGAACTCCCTTCATTTGTAGATTCTGCTCTCTGAGGGCTTCTATCACCGGCACCTGAACAATAAACCAGCAATCTGAAATATTGAGATAGCAAAAGATGTAGACAGAATTACAAGTTCATGGATACAAACCTTTGTGCCCTTATCTGGACCTCACCCTTCTGTAATACCCGCCATTAAGTACATCTTCACAAACGGGCTGCAAGTTTACAGTGCTGTCATGCATAAAAATGTATGCTGTCATCATATGTGAATGTGGCCGCTACTCCCTCAGATTCACGATGTGCAAGAAGGGGTTGAGGGGGGAGGGTTTATGCCGAGCCACCAACTAAGGCTAAGGCAGCCAGCCCTGTAAATAGATGACACAGGCAGAGGAAGAGCAGCGTGCCCAAGACGAGAGGTGAAGCCAGAACAACCAACCCTCACTGTATTGGTGAGAGACACTATAACCTTTGTGCCACCAGCCCATCCTGACGTGCAAGAGAAAGAGAGAAAAGAGATGTTACACTAATGCTGATGACTATGCTGATACTCTTTTTTATAGGGTTACCTTTAGCAGCTGTCCAGTTTTGTTTTGGAAATGTCTCATCATCATCCTCATCATCATCATCATCGACACATCCAACCATTCGCCTCTCTTTGCTGGATATTCTTGGCTTCTGGGACCTGTCAGACATTGCTCCAGCAACTCTCTCTTCTTTTTTGAAATCTTTCTCCATCACTAGACCAAACGAAAATATCGATCATTTAGTTCACTTACATAGATGGAAATGTGATGCACATACTCACACTTGCACACATACAAGCATCCACGTATTAGCCAGATGAATAATACCTAAAACATTTTTAGTGTACCCTCTTCCTCTCTCACCCCCATCTTTCATTCTTTTTCTTCACGTTCCCCATTTCATCCCTGTTAAAATGTGTCTTATTAAACATACGTGGACTTTCGTTTAAAGGGTCAATCTTGCAAAGGAGCTCTGGTTTTGCAGTTTTTAGGGCTTGAAAGAACTCCTGTGGCCAGTCAGTGGTGCGACGCTTCATAGCAGTGAACATGTGTAGTGCACCGTAGTATCGACCTTTTTGGCTCAAGATTCCAGAAATCTCTTCCATATCAGACTCGTCTATGATCTCCACAGAATAGAAATATATGATGATCTCGTATATTTCTCCTTCACTTAGTTCATCAATGATAGAGCCCTCAAGCAGATGAAGAATGAAGGCATAGTACTCATTGGCCATTCTATTTAACCCATTTTCACGTTTGTTTTCTAAGGGCGTTAAGAAGCGTTCCCATCCTGGAACACAGAACCAATGAAGATGATGTAGCAGTGAAACAATGTGGGATGGTGAAAAAATGAATCTATGGTCCAACACAATGATTTTGTTAGTTATAGATCAGTTTCACAATGCACACAAATTTCTCTTGTACAAGCATCATGTCTTTTTATTGCTTGAAAGCCATGTCGGTCTATGTTTATGGCTTGTTAGGGAAAGGCACAGTCTAGCTATTTGGGGGTGTTGCATTGTGCATTTGAATTTCAGGTAGCACAATTTAGGACTGGGCAGCATGTAGTGTGATATACAGCTGGATGGCAAAGCCTGCTTGTGCAGGGATATGTTGCATTAGACAATATACAGATGTCACTACTGATACATTGAGCATAGTACAGAGCGCTGAGAAGTGAAATGTGTCAGTCCATGTTCTTATGTCACTATTCCCTACAAATGCTATGAAAAATATTACTCACTTGGCATGCTGCTGCCTTCTCCCCGTAGCACACTGATGAAGAGGCTGATGCCACGCTCCGCATTATTCAAAATCACTTTAATGAGTTCCTTCACAGCATTTTTTCTAGAATACTTTTCTGTGTTTAGAATCTGTTCTCTCTTTTCATCTTCAAAAGTTTAAAAAGGTGAAAACATCAATCATTCAACTGTTCTATAGAAAGAAATGAAAACCTGTCTATATGTCTGTGTCAATCAGTCATAGAGTTTGCAGACCGTGTCTCTCAATATATCCATGTATGGCATGTATACTTTCATCCATCTGGAGTTTTTTTTTTCAATCACTTGCCATTCTCTCTTCCCCTCATCTGCCCTTTTGGCTTATAAACTATGGGTAAAGAATGAATCATATTAAAACTTGAATTTTACTCAATATACAGAAAATAATGGATGGTCAATAAGAAGCTTAAAGGAAATGAGGATAAAACAAAAACCCTCCTATGCTCTACAAGAAGAAATCAACCTTTGCTCATCAGTCTGCCCATCACACAAGGTGGGTGAAACCAACATCATCGATAAGTAATCCGTCAGGAATCTAGGATTCATTGTCATTGCAGACATGACCCTTGATAAACAAGTTACAGCTGTCTGTCAGTCTGTGTATTATGAGTTGTGATTGGCACCATCTGTCATTTTCTCTCTACATGCTTTACCAACACTCTTGTCTGTGCACTTTTTTCTAGGATTGATTAATTTAACTCCTTGCTTGCAGACTGCCTCTCATTTCTCATCCATAAACTACATAAAGCACAGAATTTTGCTGCATGTCTGGTGCTTAGAATTAGAAAACGGGACCGTGTCACTCTTCTTGTTTTCTAGACTGGCTACCCATATATGCTCTTGCATTCAGTACAAACTGCATGCCCATGCTATGTTTTAATTTCTTTGCAGGCTCTTGTCCTGACTATTTCTCTGAACTTTTCTTCCACTACGTCCCAGACTGACAACTACACTCTTCGTCTGATGATCGTATCCTAACTATTCCTGTCACTATGACAACATATGGTCACAGGATTTTTAGCTACTGTGCAGCAAAACAATTGAACTCTCTCCCTTTTCAAAGCCGACACCTACTTACAATTGAATCCTTCAAATCAGCACTGAAAGAACCTCTTCCCCCAACACAATCCACAAAATGCTAGTCTTTCTTCACCCCACCTCCCCTTTTCTGGTTATTGCTACTTTCCTACTCATCTTCCTCTGTAGAATCATGATATTCTCAGTTCATGTTACTTGGTTTCCCCACTGTATAATTTGTCTTCTATTTGTAGTCAGTACTGTTATTTATTCATCCATCCCTTGTATGCTGTCAATGTTGTCCATTTCTTTTTCTTGTTTTAAGCACAGAGCACGTTCCTTATGAGTGCAAGTATGCACTATACAAATCTTTCATTTATGATTATTATGAATTATAAATATTATGAATTTGTTATTATGTGCATAGTTCTCAGTACAATAAAGATTTAAGTAAATGGACGAGACATGTTAGTGTTGGCATTTACAGAAATTTAGTTAAATTACCTTCGAGTATGGCATTAAGCAGTGGCACTATCTTGCTGGGCACAAGGTACTGCTCAAAATATGGCTGCATTAACTGCAGGGTCTCAGCTTTCATACCGTCGAATTGATCTTGTGCCATTAGCCTTCCAAAGTTGATATCATCACACCCAAATAACAAACATTTACCTCATTAACGAAGCATAAATTTCAAAGTATACAATCTTTACTTTTGTTTTTAAGTGCTTTGAAATTTTTCGCTGAAAATCAAAATCAGTTACGTGTAAAGATAGCTAGAATCACGATGGAATGATTAGAGTTTCTTATTTAAAAAACTATCTTAAGGAAAAACAATAAATTTGTAAATAACACCTTTTAAATACATACCTTCAGTTTTGATGAATCGAAATAATTGATGAAGTTCAGTTTCATCAATCGATGAAAACGTTATCTACAACTGATCATGCTTCATCTGGGAGTGTGAACTGCCTAGTCATGTAGACTAGAGACTTCAAAGTTTCTGTTTAGACTAAGAATAGAAATTTCTGTTTCGATACCCACATTTACCCGATTTTTCGCCACGTAAATATGCTACTTTCGGTTTCATTTTGAGTAAATAATACTACTTTTTTTTTTACTCCCTGACCTACATGTAATATTAATTTTTGTTTCATGCCTTTGTAATATTAATTAATAATAAAAAATAAAAGACGAAAGAATACACCAGCGATGGGTGTTCCGCCTCCTTAGGGGGGNNNGGGGGGGGGGGGGGGGGGGTGAAGGGAGAAGTTGTTTTTTTAATTCGCTATAGTTCGTTAGTTGATTCTGTGACCGAATTCTTGCTGTGACTAGTGTAAAACTATTCGACACAAACATGTTACAGTCACATTTTAATTTATTACTTATACATCTTTAATTACTACTTAGACTTGCTGAGAATTTATACAACAAAACATAAGTCATACAGCGCTTCGGGGATTTAGTAAACAGATCATTCATACTGGGAAATAGCTGAAATTATTAGTCATCGTCTCAAATTCAGTGATAATAAATATAATTTATTTTATATAATATTTTTACGACTTTGCATTTTCGACTGAAACATTTTTAAAATCAAAAGTATTTATCACTGAGGTATTAGGAAATCGAAAACAATGCAGTAGCTTCCGCTCAAACAAGGTCAATAAACCATGTGCTCACATTTAATTTACTGAAAGAACGTCATTAACTCAAAACTTTCTGCGACTAGTCCATTTTGCAGCCGATCATTCAAAATGCACTTAGCACGGCGGTCTTCGTTCATACCCATCAGTAAGTTGCAATGTCGGTTTTTAGTAAGAAAACTTGATGTTGATCAGTTAGGTTCGTAAATCGCCACCGAAAGTAGAACAGTACAAACCCTGGAGACAAAAGTTTAAGTAACTGATTGCCCTTATAACTAACTACTCCATGAGTAGTGCAGCACGAGTGCAGGATAGTGCAATACTGTATAAACATCAATAGACCAATATAATACATACATCCCGACCTGCCAGTTTGACTCCACACAAAAAAGGTGATCGTAAAGTGATCGTCTGCTAAAAGCAGCCACAACGCTTTTCAGACGCGTTCATTCACTCAAATAGACAATTATCAAGTGTTCAAATTTTAACGGAATTTTTCAAAGAACCACTGCTACCAGTATTAGATATTTCTGATTTAAAGTCCGACGGGGAGGATATGTGAGTAATTCTGTTTTTTTTATTATTATTTAAAATTCAACTAATTTGTTTAACGCTTCAACCTGAAATCAGTAGTACTGTATTTAGTGTAATTAAAAATTTTATTTTCCTTTGTTTTCAGCATGATCAATAATTTAGCTGTTCTGTATGGCATCTGGGAAGTGGACAAAAGCAGAAGTTGAAATTAGACCAAGCGGTTAAGGATATCTGTTCAGTGAAATAAAGGTAAGTTGTATTAGACTTTCAGTAAGTACAATATTAATGTACTACAATTAAAGGTCTGCCAGAGGTTATTTTCCCTCTAACAGTTAGGGTAAGCTTAATGCAAGATATAATCTCCCAAAACTAATAACCATCCCACCCCCACTTTTGATTCTGAATATCAGCACGCACAAACAAACAAAATTGTGAGAATTTTTTTTACTTGAATTCTTATCATTTCTCGTTTTATAAAAGTTTACTACTGAGTTGCTTGTTTGCTATGTGTTTAGTTTACTGTGTTTTTGGTTACCCAAAGCATAAATTTTGATAAGTAAATACAATTTTTGTAGGTCTTTTAATGCTTAACTGGTTATATTTTCTCAGTTCAGAGAAAATGCCAGCACAATTTACAAGTCAAGGCAGCCTTCATCATGGAAGGCAAAATCCAAAACGAAAGCGAGCGACCATTTCAAATGAGTTGCAGGTACCACAGACATGCCTTATCTTTTTACAACAGTCTAAACATCACTGTGCATAAACTCCTCATAATCAGTTCTAGTAAGGTGACCAGACGTTTCGGGGGCGAAAGCGGGACACGTGCCGATGATGGTGTCGTCACCGTCAAAGAACGTCAAAAAAAGTGATTTTTTAAAGACAACCGGGACATTTGATGGACTTGCCAGAAAGCCAGAAAGCGGGACATTGGGCGTCCCGCCTGATATTCAGGCGGGACATGAGGTCAAAAGCGGGACTGTCCCGCCTAAAGCGGGACGTCTGGTAACCTTAGTTCTAGGGTATGCAGTTTATTCTGTCAAGGGGGCAAGAATCTAATTTAGCATTTAGCTCTCAGATTTGTGCCCTATTCCTACTTTTTCAAAAATTTCTTTATAAAGGATGTGTAAGCAAGAGCTGTTTTGCAGAATGGGGTAAGTTTCAGTCCAATGCGATTTTGGTATATGAGAGTAAAAACAATGCCAATTCTATTTTGAATGGAGTCCTGCCTTTTGTTTTGCAGTTAACATTTTTATGTATTTTACTGTTTCAGTTTGACACTAATTTATTGGCATCATTTAAATTCAAGCCATTTTACAAACCTGAAGACTTTAAAGTGAATAGAATCTTGATGGGTCAGTGCTGCAGCTGCCTACCTGACAGCCGGGTAAGTCTGCCTCTCTGTACTCTTCCAGGGTTTTACAGAATGCATTTTAAAGGATAACTCATGTTGAAGATGACATTAATTTTGTGATAAACCTGCACTTTAATCAAGGTATGGTATGGACATCATAACATACACTATAAAAACGAAAAAGAAACCCATAATTCCAACCCAAATTCTAGCACTTTTTTTCCTGGTTAGTAAACAGTGTTATAATAGGGTCATGGGCTCTCCAAAAGTTGTACCAGCTGGAGTTGCCTTACTTGTATCTATACACAGTTTTGTTTTACTCCTAGCTATTAAGTATAAGCAGATGCCTCTACATGCTTGCATCTGCATGTAGAAGATATTTCATGGGGATGACTGTTGTGTTCTTTTGGTGGAATGTAAATGTTTGTACTCATTAGAAATTTATAAATTGCCTTTGTGTAGGCGGTTTAGTTGTGCAGTGGTTAGCACCAGTCACTAGTTTAGTAATTTTGGATCTAGTTACCTATTTACAGCATTGGTTGCTTTGCTGGGATACAGCCTTAGTTGGTGGTTCAACATAAAATATCAATTCCTTGCCCTCCATTTCGTGTGATTTCTTTTTTTCACCCTCACCCTCCTTATACCATGTCCCTTCACCAGTCATCAGCCACTTCTGTGGAAGTTTCTTTGGTGTATAGAGTGGAGTGGACTGTGATCATAAGCAAAGTATAACATTTACAAAAAATTGTACTGTTACCTGTTAATAAAAGAATTACTGAGTGACCACATTTTTGTTAAAAAAAGAGAGAGAAATATTTAGCAGAGATCATGAAGTTATTTATTTTCTTGTTTTCAGCATGATTTTTGCGACCCCAATACAGCTGAGCATGGAATGCGAAATATATTGGATGTAAAGCCAGAGTTGGGGTAAGTTTTAAACAGAAAAATGACTACAGTTTGTAGTTGTATCTATTCTGCTATGTTTGTATTTATCATCTTTTAGAACTCAAGTCCACTTTGAAGTCCATTCTCATTTTAAGTGATCATGATACATTTCATTTGTTTTCTTGCTTATTTTTTAATTTATAGCAATTCCTTTAAAATGTATGCTAGAATGTACAAAAGAGAAATATTTCACTGCTAGGAACATAAGAGTTTGAGCTTATATATATATCATATCTATTTCAGGTTCAGAGCCTATTTATTTTTAAGTTTTTTAAAGTAAATGATTTAATTAAGTTTATTGATTTTCAAGGTATTAGAAATTTGTAAAACAAAGTATATTTTACTTGTTAATGTGTTTTAAATGTTAGTGCACTTTTGAGGCTATCAGTATAAAGGTGCTATGTAACTTGTCAAGCTATGCATGATTTTTTTTTTTCAATAGGGACTCAAGTCCTGTGGTGATGAGCTTTGACAAACTTGCCTATTCACTGCGTAGACCTCTCTTTGGGCCATTTCCAGACCTTTCAGTCGCTGTTCTTACCAACCCTCGGTAGGCATAGAACCTTCCAGTATCACTGACATATAGTTTTACTCTTTCATTTTCCTTTAGGCCAGACTGATGATCTGCAGCTCATAAAATTTATGGTGTGTAATGTCCTGTTTTCAGCTTTAATTGTTGCTTTCTTTTCAAGATCTCATTCTCTGCACCTTAGATATTATATTTTGCCTAGCAGCATAAACTCCATTATAGTTTTTTAATAAGTAGTGTTAACTTTCCAGATTCTTAGCAATTTTGGTCAGGAAAAAAGAATTGATGAGACTGATTCTAGATGCTGGTGAGAAGGATAAATGTCATAGTGTTCTATTTTATATTATAATTTAACAAATGGATGGACAAAGCATCAAAGTACACATTCATGCCATTATCTTTGCATGTATAATGGTGCATCTTGATGATGAAAATAATGAGTTTGATGATAATGAGGAGGAGGATGATAACAGCTACTCTTTTCCAGTGTTGTTGATGCTGTCCAGAGAGCTGCTTGGGACCTTGGTTCTGAAGGCACTGGCTTGGGTATGAAACAGAAGTACATTTTTGGAATTCCTTCAACTAAATGTACACAAAATTTGAAATTTGCTCAAGGGGGACCTTGTTTCTAGTGCTTTTAATTCCACGAAAAGGGTTGTTACAAAGTTTAAAATGTCATTACATTTTTACTAGATCACAATCTTTAAAAATCATGCTTTCATAAAACTGCTTGGAAACAGAAATCAATGATCTTAATATTTCTCACTGGTGTGGAGGAAACGGAGTTATTTAATTTCATTGGACTACATTTTTCTTTTAATTTCAGATAATTTCTCAGTCATGGAGAAAAGAGCCAGCAGAATAATAAACAAGATGAAGGCTTCTGTGTCAGCTGCTTTTATAAGGTCTCTGTGTCTCTGTTTTAGAGGCTTTGGCGAAAATCTCTTTAACTTCCTTTTATATGTTTTTCTTGAAAGTTTTTCTTAAAATCTGAGAGCTTATTATTTTTAACCTTTATAAACAGCACTCGGCTCATCAAGGTCGTAAAAGTTCCAGTATGTTGCCTAAAGCTACACATACATTTGAATGCAGAAGAAACTACCATGCTATTTTTTCTTGAATTTATTAATTACATCTAAATCTACTTTCCCTTACCTTCTTTCAACAATATTTCTTTCCCCTGTATGAAGCAAAGGGCAAGCTTGGGACCCTGCAATAAAGTATATCTATGACTGAAAAATTCGGCTTCTGACATCTTCATCTGTACCTCCGTCTTTGCTGTTGAAAAAATTCCTGTAAGATATAAATCTGGGCATACCATAATGTTTTCCCTATTGTTGATGTCCTATAACAGAGAACATATGTTGTTTGCTTCAAACTGTACATTTTTCCATTGGTGACACTGTACTTCTTTGTGCTTTTCGGTACTCAACTAGCACTGGATATTCTCATGTACTTAAACATTAAGAGCAAAGTCATGCAAATATACATCAGAATACATGACTTTGTAGTTTTGTCCAGCACTGACGGTTTGGTATAGCACATTATGTATTCTTCCTTTAGTAGTTCATGGAGTTGGTAGTCTAAAGCCATTAACATGGAAAGTAGCCTGGACTCAGTATCAGCTGCCCATAGGTTCATCAGCGTATGCATACTGTGTATGAAAAACAAATTGCTTGATATTCCTGTAAAAGCAGATTTCTGTGTGTGTGTGTGTGAGAGAGAGAGAGACAGACAGAGAGAGCACAGGAGTGAATGATATTTTTATGTAAAATTTTGTGTCCATGTTTATCCAGGTTTACAGGTTGGTTCCTGCTCAAGTTTCTGTCTGTGATATTGCATTCTGTGCTAGTGCACAAAGGGCAGATGGCTGTCTTGAAAAAAGCTGCAGATGTGAGAATTTTTCTTTTGGTCCATTTCTTTAACATACATTGCCCTTATGTCAGTTGGTTCAAAATAAAGGCTGCACACAGTAATTGTTTCTACTATAAGGTATTTAAGTACCATTAGATTATGATTATTCTGAGCACCTAAAGTGAACTTGTGCAGAATTTCTTCTTGTATGCTTTCATAATACATGACCAAGGCTATAAAAAGAAAAAGAAAACCCAGCTACTTAGCAAGAATTAGGTCTATAAACTCTCTAGCTTAAATATTTTTATTTATTTTTCTTGTTAAAAATTTTGAAAGTGCACACAAATCTTGTTATATCTTCTTACAGCGTGGTTTGCCAATGATTTATCTGCCACTACATCGTAGTCATCTGGACTATGTTCTTGTGACCTTTATTCTGTGGAACTATGATATCCGTGCACCACATGTTGCAGCAGGAGACAACATGAACATTCCCTTTTTCAGGTATGTAGATCAGGATCTTAGAAAGGTAGAATTACACTTCAAGAAAGGTGAAAAACTCCATGAAACTGGGTTTTATGTTGCTGCTCATATTTTTTTTTAAAGGCTGAGCAGGATATCCACGCGGCCATGTCATCTAGTACAGTACAAAAAAGAAATCCTTTGTTGCCCTGCATCCAAGACTGGAGCAATAGACTTTACGTTGGTACTTTGATGTATATATACAAGTGTGTAAAATAGCTGAGGTTATTCCCTTGGGAGTTAGGAAGGATGGAGGGAATTGGACAGCAGTTCAAGATTGGTGGTACTCAGTCATTCCCTGACCACAACGTTGTTGCGGTATCATTCAGTTATTTAAAAACACACGCCTCTGCAGGTGGATTTGTTAGTATCAGTAGGACATCTATCAGTATGAATAGGATGGCCAAACCTGCTAACATAAAAATCATTGTCTCTGTCAGACTTCTTCAACCAAGTCTCGGTGAAAGCAAGGAGACGCATTTCTTTGAACTCCCACAGTTATCTGTGCCTCAAGCTTATCAACTTTGTTTCGGATGGATTGAACATCCAAAAGCAGAACAGGAGGTAGAGGTGGAGATTTACGCCTGTCATTAAGATTGAATTTCCTCAGCCGGTGCTAAACTCCTCCTCTCCTTCCTCTCTTTCGCTTTTTCTTTGGATGAGCTTCTTTAAACTTCATTTTCATTTAAACCTCTTCATTTTCAGCCTTCTTATGAGAAGTCTTGGGGGGTTCTTCATTCGCAGGCAGCTAGACAATGGGAGCACAGACAAAGACATTTTGTACAGAGCCATTTTAAATACAGTGAGTAGTAGTATTTCTTTCATCTAGTTTGTTTAATTAGTTTTAGTCAAGTGGTTACCTGTTTGGAACAAGTAGCTTCTCCCAGATGACCCAGCTCTCGGGAATGGGCACCTGATGCCATAGAGTGTTTGGTAGCGAGAGAGGAGAGAGGCACCACCATCACCTAAAAAGCAAAAAAGGCCCAGAGAAAACACCTCTCTTCCTGACCTGAAAAAGGGATAGACCCTTATCTTTACCTAGTTTTTAACAGTTATGAAACAGATGTGATGGACATAAATGTTTATTTTAATGTTTCATTTCTGCCCCCCTCCTTACTGAAGTTGTTGCACTTCAGACATTTTTTAAACCAATTTTTTTTTTCATGGTGGTGTGTGAGACATTTTTTAAGTGACTTTTCACCAATATTTACCAGAGATTATGCTTTGGGGAGTTTGAAGTACATTTCTGTTTACAGTACATGCTTGAATTATTGAAAAGAGGAGAGAGTTTAGAATTCTTCATTGAAGGTGGCCGCACACGTACAGGACGAGCCATCCGACCCAAAGGGGGACTTCTCTCTGTCGTGGCAGATGCTTGTTCAGAAGGTATCCTAGATGTTTAATGCTTACAGTTTATCAGCTTTTATTGCAAAGTGATTGTGGCATATTGGTGTCATTCAGAATTGTTGACTGAAAGCAGACATTTTGCTTGCAGTTTTTATTTTTTGTTTTTGTGTGTGTTCATGACTTTAGTGTTTCTTACAAATTTTGTTATGTGTATAGTTGTTGATTATGTAAGTCATCAGTTTTGACTGCCTTTGTTGCAGGTATTATTCCTGATGCTTATGTTGTTCCCATAAACATCAGTTATGACAAGCTTCTAGAAGGAAACTTCTGCAAAGAACAAATGGTGAGGATGTTTTTGACATTTTTAAAACAGTTTTAAAACTTCTGGAGTGAATTCATTGAGCTTAATGTTTTGCTTTATTAGAATAAGTCTCAACAGTATTGAACAGTGACTATGCATTAACTTGAAAGCACCATGAGCTTGGTAGCAGATGAGTAGGCTTGTAAGAGATGGGGGTTGCTGCTGTCAGAGAGAGTGCGCCTACAAGAGCCAGGGAGTTGAGAAAAGGAGTAGATAACCAGAGTCCTGGTTTTAGGTGGCCATGTGTAGGTGAACTAAACGGACTGAATGATTCCATGCAGGGTCAACCAAAAGAGAGAGAGTCATTCCGAGGAGCTTGCAGAGCATTGTTCAAGGTCCTTTGTGGAGACTTTGGCAGTGTGCGAGTGGACTTTGCACATCCTTTCTCAGTACAGGTGAGCATTAAAGACAGTGTAGCCAGCTTAGTCTATGTGGACACTGATTTTTCTGTGCTGATGATTTGAAATCTGACAGTTACCTTATTATTTTTGTTCAAATAGGTATTTGAGCTAAGCTAAGCTGTCTCGTATCTTTCAAGGAAATTCATGCAGCATAGAATATCATTTTGATTTTAAGCTTAAAGTAAATGGCATGAGGAAAACATAAACACCTGGGAGAAAATATTTTGCTGTGTATTTGTTGGTATGTAAATTCATTAAAGAAAATCTAGACATGTTTTTAATTTTAAAATTGTTTGCATTGATTATCGACAGGAATTCATCAAATCATCAAAAAATTTTCCTGCCCAAAACTTATTCGTTGCAAGTACTCTCCAAAGCTCAGAATCCACAGTCTCATGTCCTGCTTTCTCACAGCCGTTAGTGTCCAACAGCAACAACTCTCCAGATATTATAGAGGGCAACCGCATGGTTGTTAGGGCATTAGCTGAACATACAGTATTCAGTAAGTAAAATAATACCGGTTTTCATTTTCATTTTGTGAAATTGAAAATTTGTTTATTGCTGCATTTTGTTGAAAAGTCAAGAAGTGGTGTCGGTATGTTACCCCCCTTTTTTTTAAAAAAAAACAACAACAAAAAATCAACTTTTCAGCATTAAGGCTATTGATAAGCTTGCTGATTAGAAAGACCTTTTATAGACTGTAAATGGACAGGTTAATTGTTCTTTTGTTAATTGTCAGATAAGTTTATGCTAAAAGTTACATTCATGAGCAAAATGTGTAGCATTCAATCTAAACTGTTTTCATGCACACACATGTCTGCATATCTGTTGCAGCGTGTGTCAGTTCACTTGCTCCCATGTGTTCACATATGCTTGCTTTCTTGCTGCTCACCAAGTTTCGCCAGGTTTGTTACAGTGTTAGAGCTAGCTCTTGCTTCAGCTGCCGTGCCCCCCCCCCCCTCCCAAAAAAATAACAAACAAAAATGCTTTTTGAGTTAACTAGTTGGTGCAGACATTACAGCTTTTTGTCCTGATGCTGTTGTAAATGTTTTAAAAATTAGATTTTCAAATTTTACCTTTGTTTTATTTGTTTAGTTATGTCAGTTTGCAGATAAATAAACTACTTTCTCTCTTTTCCTACTCTTTTGCATTCCTCACAGCTTTTAGCAGGTGCAGAACTGTAAATTTAATTTTTGACGTGTCTCTCTATTTGTCAGGGTGCATCACTAGAAAGCCTTGCTGATGCCATGCAGTGGCTCAAAGAAGAACTTGCCATCCGAAACCAAGACGTGGGCTTCTGCGGCAAACCTCAGGATGTTATTCTTTATGCACAGAACCTTCTAGGAGAGGAGGCAGTAGCCTGCAGGTGAATAAACATTTGCTCATTGTATATTTCACTTGTGTCTCTGATGTAGCATACCGTTGCACACACAAAAAAAAAACCCCAAAATTGAAGCACTAATGTGTCAGAAAAGGGTTGTGTTTGTTGGAGAGAAAAAAGAAGAGCAATCACTTTGTTTATTAAAACATTGACCAACATTTCATGCTTTTGTTGCTGTTCAGTGTGAAGACAGACGAGGAGGTTTTTCTGACACCCACCTTGACCTTGCCTACTGTGTTTGAGCTTAGTTACAATGCCAGTAGCATCACTAGTACCTTTGCACTAGAGAGCATTTTAGGTAAGTTTTCTTTGAAGACTCCTGAACAGGGTGAGTTGGCACATAGTCAAAATATGCTTAATCATTGTTTCCATAGATAACATGCAGATACTGATAGAAATGCTATGCTTACTGGTCGATACTGTTTCCTAGATACTTCAGGTGTTACTAAGTGCTTATTAACTATTCAAAAGCAGCAATAAACTGTATTAAATAGTAATTACATTCTTTGTGGTTGCTGAACTTTCATATTATATTCAGAAGCCTATATCTATATGACTGCAAATCCAAGAAATATATGGGGTTTTTTTTTACACAGAGCAGATTTTAAATTACCAGGTATATTTGTGTATATGGATGATTTTTATCATTTATTTAAAAGACTGGGCACAGTTGAAATTTGCAGATAGAGCCAAGCAAGAAACATCTACAAAGATCTTAAAGAGCTACACTATTAATAATCAAAAGAGTCATTAAATATTATTTTTAAGTACTTACTGTTGTGTACTGGGTTTATTATTTAAATAAAGTTGTTAATTAAAATAACCTACTCATGAGGCCATACCAGGTAGTTTATTTTCAAATGTAAAGCCTATTTGGACAAACATGGACTAGCGTTTTACCAAGTTTTTATGTGATGGTTATATAAAATTTTGGCCAAATATTCGTGCATATATTTGTACAGTTAAAAAGGGTCCTTACACTATCCTTGATCATTCTGATTTGTTGTCAAGGTAGAGTACTTGAAAGGTAATTACCCAGTCATCTGATAGCAGGTTAAGCCTTGGTACTTTTGTTGTATGAACTGTGAGTACCTCACATCTGGTACATAACAATGCCGGGCCAGATAAAAGGCAAAACACAAGCAAAGGGCTAAGAAAATTGGCATTTATGTTCTTAATGTCCATTTACAGCTGAAAATATTTTGTTGTTTTTCTTATGATAGCTATAGCAGTGATAGCAGAAGCAGGCTTGCACCCTGGCACATGGACAGATAAGCAGTGTACAGAACCAACCATCAACATCAGTCAGGACACTGTTCTGGAAACTGCCCATAAGATCTGTGACTTGTTACACACAGAGTTTATATTTGTGCCAGTGAGTGCTAAGTTATATTAGCTACAGGATACAAAAAATATACAATACCTGAAGTTCATGTACATTAGCTACAGAATAAAAAAAATTCACAATATTTCAGGCTGAAGGACACACTTTGATCTTAATCTCTCTTATTAAATGAGTGGTAAGCAGTCACCAAGTTTTGAGACTTATGAGTGTCCTTTGGAAGACTAGTTTATGAAAATAAAAATAAAACTTGTGAACAGTAAAACATGGCTTAAATTATATAAAATCCTTTTAAGATGGATATTGGGAATTTTTATTTTTAAGAATTAAAAAGAAAATGTGTGAGGGTGATTTTATGCAAGTGTTTTTGATGAACTACTTTTGATGAACTGGTTTTATGCAGCCTTGTAAAAAACTGCAAGATGTCTTGATTGAAAAGTTTGAGGACTTTGTCTTAACAGAAGTTTTACTGGAGGAGGAAACGCAGGTAAAAAAAATGAAAAGAGAGAGAGCATTTTAGTAAGATTATTATTATTGTAATTAAGTGCACAGTTAAGGTCAGAAAAATCAAAATAGATCCACAATTTCAAATTGCATTGTCATCTGTTCTGTCACGGTAAAGTCATAGAAGTTTGGCTGATCGTTGGTGGAAAAGATCAATAAAAAACTCAAAGCAGAGAATTAAAACTGAATTGCTAGCACAGGAATAAAACTGAATTGCTTTTCAATATTTATCAAATGATAAAATTCTGTTTTAAAATTTTGACACAGGATACGCATTCAGTCAACCCTGCAGAGAAGCAGTGGGCTGCCCGCATCTCCAAGAATCTGTCTTGGGATGATGAAGAGGATGAAGAGATAGCAGGCAGCCATGCAGAGCGCATGGTCCAGGTGAGAAGAAATTTTGATTCATAGATTCTTAGGTGCCGTTTTGTTTTTTCAAACAAATTAGTATTGTTCATTACAAGATACTTATTCAAAAATTTTGAGTGTTCACAGATTAAGATTAGATACATGACATAATAATTAACATACACTTCCACATCTTGAGTGATGACTCCATATATCTTGCAGAAAATTTAAGAAAAACATTTTGGGCTCATTTATGTCTTTAACTTTCATTTTACTTTGAACAGATGTTAAGATGTGTCTGTAATAGTGCTTATGCTACTTATGACACTTATTTGGTGGATTAAAGGTGAATGTGGGACGTGTAGAGGTGATGGACAAGTTGAAATTTCTTCATTCTGTGATGGCCCCAGTCCTGGAGTCGTATCTGATCACTGCCTGTCACCTTGCTCAGACTGTGGAGGAGATGCCTGGTGAGTCTTTTGAAAGCATCCCATGTTTATTGTTGATTTTTTATTTGTTCCACATGCACTTTTTTGCTATTGGACTATTGAATTTTTTTTTTTTAATGATGATGGAAGTCTTTCATCTGTATGGCTTCGCCTGTACGATGATACTATCTGAGCATACAGTAATATAGCAAGATTGGCCTTTAATTTTATTTAGTTATCCCTTTGTAAATATTGATAAAATTAATGTGAAAAAGGCACTGCTTTATTACTATGGAATTGGTGAGAACAATCCATTTTGCAGAGGATGACTTTCTGCAGCTTCTTGTGCAGTTTGCCCAAGAGAGAGCCAAAAACAAACTTGTCATATATGGTGAGCATTTTGGTCAATTACAGTCCATAAGTTTGAGGGCTCATCTTAGGCCTAATATACAAGGTATTATTATAGTCTTTAAAGATACGAGTGTACCAGTATTAGCAACAGACCTTTGATAAACTTTCTCACGATATCATTATTCAGGCTTGTCTTATCCTTTATACAAGTGCCTACCATTGCAGAGTTGGACTTTCTGAAGTGGATAGAGGGTTACAAAAAATCATTAAGAATAATGGTGTGGGTATAGCATATTATAGAATTGCTATTCTGGACAGGTAAGGGTGTAAAGAAAACCTGCAAATATACTAGTTATTTTGAGCAGATGCTGGCTTTTGCTGTTTTTAAGTGGTAGAGACTTTTCAGATCATCTCATTCTGACACAAAATGTGTTCTTGTGGGAGAAATATACTATTAGCACTAATATGGACATATTACTTGAAAGCTCTTTTAACATTTTTTTTCCAGCGGAAAGTTGTGGGGTGCTGAATCTCAAGAATGCTATTAAAGCTTTTGAGAACTTGAAGATGATGGACTGTTATCGAAGTGCTAATCTTTCTATGATTTCTTTAAGTGAGAATTTAAGTTTACAAGAGCAGCTTAATCAGTACATTGAGATTCTGAAGGTGGCACGGTTCTAAATGATTTTTTTTTTTCAAAGGCATCAGTTTGTGTTAAGATTTGCAGAGGTCTTTAAAATACTCATTTTGCCTTGCATTTGTGAGAATATTTAGCTACTTTTACAGAGTTAACTAGAATAATTTTCACTTTGAAGCCTCTTGCTCTCAGATATTAAATATAAAGCATGCCATATTCCAGAATCACAAGGGTAAAAAGAGTATAACTAGTTAATTGCAGGCTGTGAGAAAATGTTGTGATGCTGTGGCAAATAGATGAGGAAAACTCAGTTAATGGCGTCTGCTTTTCTCAAATTATGAATTCAGCAAATATGGTATTTACCAAACAGTTGCGTACCATTATATTGTCCAGTTTGTTAGATCTAAAAAGAAATTGTTGTTCACGTCCATTGAACTAAATCAATCACATCTCTGCTATATTATTTATCCTCAGTGGGAGAAAGTTATTAGAAGGGGTCATCTGGCTGGCAAAATGATTTGAATAGGTCTACCCAGAGTCCGTGAATATATGATTTGACCCAGCATTTCTGCTCAGCCGATTTACCCAGTTTAGGTAGTGTAACAGCTGAGATAAACATGCTTCATGAATATTAATGTTGCCGTTCAAATTGGAGAGGTAACAAAAGGGCAGGTTGTTTAAATCATGTCGATCGCTTGAAAATGAGATTAATGTAAATCCTTTGTCAGTCATTCAGAGCAAGTGTTCTAGACCTGCACCCTTGCCGAGGATGATTGAAACAGACTAGTTCTAGCCAACATAAGGCTGTAAGAGGACCAGTCAGTGGGTATGCTAATAGAAGCAAAACTGCTGGAAAGTTTGTCTAGGAGAAACAGGGGCCATGAAGTAAATGCTGTTTGTCTTCCAGCTTGGACCACTGATAATGCCAAACTGGAAAACCTTTAGTTTTATCTGTTTTAAATGTAAGCTTCCTTGTCATCCTAAGCAACAAATCTTCCTTCGGGATTTGACCTCCCTAAACCTTATCTCCTGGTCTAGGTAAGTGCACCCTCTACGAGGGTAGTTATTTTTTTAAAAGGATGGTCGATTTTCTTCTTTACAGTACAGAGTGCAACAAGGCTTGATATACAGTGCTAATGGGCATTAGTTTGGAATGTTGATGTGTTTATTTTTCACTTTGTGGCACGCTTTTACTGAAATGTTTGTGGTTGGTGTTGAACTTGTAGTCTGTGAATACTGTTTAAAAAGTGTTACAGGCATTAAGAAAGTTTTCTCAGCCTATTTATAAATAGCAATTTATGAAGTATCACACATAAAAGTCGCTCATCAGTCATGGCAAATTGAAACTGTCAAAGAACCATTAAAGTTCCCAACATGCATCAAATTCAAATTTAATGGTGGTTTTCCTAATTTTTAATTTAAGGGGAGGTTACTCTGCCACTGCATAATTTCTTGTGTTGCATCACTTGTTAAAACCATTTTCCTTTGTCCTCATTCGATCTGTACTAACAAACGAAAGTGGGGTGGATAAAAGACTTGTTTGTGTAGTATCATCAGATTGTATAGATTGCCCATAGTGTTTCAGAAAAGGAATAAACATTTTAGTCATACATATCATTCATGTGCCTTTTAGAAACATTTGTGGACTAGCTGGCCAGAAATATCCTTTTGGCACTTTTTGGAAATAATGATGCGTGAAGAATGTTTGAAAATGTCTTGTTGATACCAAAAACGGATGTGTGCATCTTAACTGACAATCGGTAGATGTTGACGCATTCTAATATGCAGAATTTTTTTCATGTGTATTTGGACTAAAGAGTCTTTGCTGTTTCTGTTTTTGTAAGTCAGGTAATGTCCTGTGCCATTTCCCTGATTAGGCATGCACTTTTATTTTTAATGAACTAGAGCTTCTCCAAAAGTCACAATTCTGGAAATAGTCATGTCTGTATCTATAAAACCACAAAACGTTTAGTTCACAATGGCTGTACTTGCTTTATGCTCAGTTTCTGCAATCTTGTTTTATGATGTATAAATTTAGTTCTGTTGCAAGACTTTGTGAAAATGCAATAAATGCAGTGCATTCTAAATTTCAAATTAGAAAGATATTTTAAGAATTTTTATTTTCATCAGACTTAACTCCATAGAATTCTTAAGTACCCAAGCTTTCATGAAATTGGAATATTTTCACTAATTCACAATTTTTATTGTGAACATATCCATATAGCCAACGTCAACATCTGGCACACTGTCACACCACAACTAATAAAACATCATACAGTCTGATTGCACCAAACAATATCTTCTCACTGGTAAGCATTGGCTTTGTGCTTTGGAAGAAAGGTAAACTGTTCTGGAACTTTTCCCAAGAGCATCTCGCTGCAATAAAACCAAAAAACTTGACAGTTTCAAGAAAGTTAATGTCTGAAACGCACGAGTTGCCTCATTTCCACATCCATATAAGACGAGGCTTTTGTAGACTTAAGCACATGTTTTTGCCACATACACTTTTTGAAGTTAAGCTCAGTAAAGAATATGGATCAACAATTCAAGCAAGCAAGCAATGTATCGATCTCATGTCAGTCTTAGGGTTTACCTGATCTTAATCCAGTCACCACAGCTACTGCTGGCCATTAGTGTCTCTAACTCATTACGACCTTTGTAGTAAGGTGGCCGCTGATTAATTTTCTGAGGAGGGTGTTCCAGCAACCCAACGGGAATGTATCTTGAGAAAAGACAGAAAAATGCAAATTGGAGTAAAATATGCACATACAAGAGTATACTTCCTAAAACTTGGTACAGCCAGTTTTAAAGCAAAAACAAAAATTATAGCTAACCCAAAGAAGAGAAACACAAAGCTTTGTTCCTCTGTGAGATGAATAAATAGAATCGGTTATGGGTTACCAAAATTAAACTAATCTTCAATGTATTGGGACACATTTTAAGACCCACCTGTGTAAGAATGACAACCACTCCAGGAGAAATCGGCGTATAGTTTCAACACCTTTTGAATCAGAGCCCCAGTACTCCAAGCCATAGTTGCAAAAATCTTTCAAGATTTCAAAGCGCTCAGCAGCTGAAATGTCCCAGTGACGTTGCTCCTTGATCTCTGTGAAGATCCAAGGCTTGATAAGGGCTCCCCTGAATGTCAGAAGAACTGAACTTTTAGCTGGCTTATTTCAAAGTGAATCTCCTGCAAATGACAACTATTCTAGAATGTGATTTTGCAGACAAACCTACAATGGTTTTGACAATAGGTGAAGAGGCAAGACTTGTTTAAAAGCCATACCAAAGGCCCTATACAACATGTACTCAGGGTCTTGAACTGGAACTTGTATGCCACTTCTGGTCACTGCACATTAATGTAAAAGTGGTCAGAATTATGAAGTCCATAAGTAGTATCCAGTGAATTAAGTGACAGAATGGTTAGGACTACCTTGCAATCATGATGCCTTGCACACCACTGGCTTCCTTGTAGAGATTGGCATCCTCAAAAGACAAGATGTCTCCATTGCCTGTGGAGGATCATAGATAAATTTTGGTTAGATTCCAGTGTTCTTTCATACCTATTAGCAAGGTTTTAAAGCACTTTTAAAGAAGTCTACAGAATACATTTAACATTAAATGAATGGGCCTGATGATCAACTACTCATCTGACCGGTGGTCAAACTAATCTGGTCAGAACTACAGTAAATATCCAAAGGTCAGTTCATTTCACATATTTTAAAAATATTTTTAAAATCACTCACCAAAGAGAGGCATAGGTGAGGCAATCTTTGCACACATTTCAATGTAATCCCAGTTCGCCAGTTTGGTGTATCGCTGCTCCCTTGACCGACCATGCAGCTTGGAAAAAAAAAAAATTCTGTAGAATTCATTACATCCTGAAGGTGACAAAAATAGAGCACAGAGGAAATGGACCATTTTGCAAAACACTTTATTATTCCTTAACCTCCCTCCCTTCCATCAGTACTTACTGTAACCAAAGAGACTCCAGCATCACGCAACCGAGGAATGAGCATGTGTGCAGTGTTCTTGTTATCAGTTAATCCAGTCCGCATCTTCACTGTCAAAGGAATATCCAGTACAGAGTTCATGCAGCGTACAATGTTCTCATACTTGGTCATCTTACCCATAAGGGCACAGCCCTCTCCCTGCAGGAGATACAAAATATAAAACAAACTGAAGCACTTCAGGTGGTTTCTGTTGTGCAACATTCTATTAATTATGCATAGTTTTGGCATGTTTCACCTGTGTAATGATGGTAAGAGACGTGACACTGCATACATTTTAGATTCTCCACTAGAGGGAGAACTGGATGACTAGTTAGCAAGCATGAGATCATTTAAAAAAATGAACCCTGCCCAAATTATGTTTAGAACGCCAAATATAATTCCCATGTTAAATAAATTTTGAGTAAAACAAGATCAAATGACTTCTCCAAAGTGATTCTACTTCAATGCCAGTAGTTCATATGCTATCGAACAAACTTAGGAGTGCAAATCAGTCCTTGCTAGCTGAATCTGCAGGCACTATTCATTGAAAAAATAAAATTGAGCAAATGCACTGACTCTCTTGTAAATGAGGTCTATGGGACACCCACTGTTGATGTCTATGAAATCCACATTAATACGCTCCTGCAAAAGCTGTGCACACCGCGTCATGCTGTCTGGATAGGCACCGCAAATCTGAAAAAAATAAGTTGTTTCCTTAAAATTATTTATATCTAGTAATATTAAAAATGGTGTGTTATGTTTTATTCTTCCAAAATGAAAGAGTTCATTTGTTGCATACATTATGGTCTGTTTTCCACATCTGTACTGTCAGTGTTGCACACGACTCTACAAAAATACAATAACCAACTTTATTTGTCCCAATGGGCAATTTGAGTGGGAGGTGTGCTCTGTTTTACCATACACACACACAAAAAAAATAAATAAATTTACAATTACAATGAAGTAGAATAGAGATATTAACATTAACAAGAGCAATGAGAGTTATGGGCAAGACATTCCTATGCATAACTACAACATAACATACACACACCGCTGACAGTTTCTACAGGGGAAAACAAAACCAGGATCTTGGTGTAGAAGTGAGATACCAACTAACCTGCACTCCAAAAATATCTTCTGTATGGTGCCTCTTCAGGAGAGCCCACTCACTCATTTGGCCTTGTAACAAATTTGTTGCCATGGCCATCTCACCACAGGTTATATCTGCACCAAACCGCTTGCACAGTCGGCGAAAGGGAAGGTTACCTACCTGCATACATAAACACGCTACTGTTAAAAGTAGACCTTTCAAATGAACATGATTTGTGGCAGCAAATTAATATAATACAGCACAAGCATCTAT
Source organism: Pomacea maculata (assembly GCA_004794325.1). Lineage (NCBI taxonomy): Eukaryota > Metazoa > Mollusca > Gastropoda > Architaenioglossa > Ampullariidae > Pomacea > Pomacea maculata. The sequence goes on along the minus strand of SRHC01001709.1, from coordinate 17,617 downwards.
GTACACATGGAACACTCCAAATAATTTACCAATCAAGTGTAAATTTAACTTCCAGGATTTGAACTGATTTTAATATTTTACAATTTTTTTCTATTAGCAGATTCATGTGGTGAGACAACAACAACAACAACAAAAAAAACCAACAGAAAAATGCTTGGATTTTGTGGCAAAATTTATATTCAAAACAAAGGGACCAATTTTATTGGCAGCTATTCCATTCTTTCTTGGCAGATCCACTATATCTGCATTATACTTACTGTTGTGAGTGGAGCAAGATAAAGCTTGTTTGAGAAATCCACCTATTAAAATACAAAAATTAAAAAACATAAAGTAAGAAAAATATTTTATGTGTGTATATATTTTATAATCATACATGTCTTTACAAATGTATTTTGAAACAGATCTGATAGCTCAGACCTCTAGAAAGGCAAAATTCTGTCTCTACCACACAGTACATCTCTCATCAATATGAACTGCTCCTTCTTTGTTCACCTTCATTCCATAGGAAACTCGGCCATACCATTTTTTTTAACTGGATTCATTTGAATTTTGGAGTAAACACACAAACCTCCTTGACACAAAAACATCAAAGACCAAATACTTTTTTTGATTGTCTGTCATTAGAAAATCTTCAAATACTCTATCAAGAATAAAAAAAACCTCACCAGTTTTTTCTCCTGTGCTCGTAGTTTGATTTCCTCTTCATCTGTTACACACCCAACAGGATTTTGAGCAGGTGTTTCAGAATCTAATTCTGCTTCTCCATTCTCTGGTCCTTCCTTTGTTTCTTCCTTTTCTTTTTGCTCTTCTTTCTGCTGTCTCATTTCATTATAATAGCTATTTACTATCTGGTTAGACTTGGTAAAGTCATATTTCTTTTTCCATAAAAGATGCTGAAGATCTTTGTCAAGGACATTATAGACCTGACGCTGTGTTGTCATTTTTTCAAACAATTCTTGATTTGTAATATTCTTAAAATCTGAAGAGATATGCTGCATTGCATACCGGCATGCAAAACCATATGGGCATTTTCCAAAAGTCTTGAAATTATGACATTCTGCACTTAGATCTTTTGGCTTATTTTCCATGAACAATGAGATATTATGACAAAATTTGCATTTCTGTCCAAATTTGCATTCCTCTTCTTTCAAAATGGCAGGGCACATCTTTTCTGCATCATTTGTCTTGAATGTAACAGGCCTCTGCTTGTTTCTTCCTTTCAGTTTAATCTTCTTCTTTTGATGTTCAGGGAGAACTTCAGAAACTGCATCCTCAGGGTTATCTGCTTTTCTTTTAGCATTTGAGCTGTTGCCACTTTCAACAGCTGCAGATGAGTCTTCCATCATTTTATCTTTGCTAGCTTGAGACAAATAGTTTTCGTCTAGCTGCTGTTCATGATCATGCACTAAGAACCTACAAAGAAAACAGATAAATAAGGAGACTACATAAAATTACATGTAAAACAGATCATAATTGATACATAAAAATAATAAGAAGAAATTAAATCCCACAAAATAAAACAAAGAATCATGAGATAATTGATTCTTACAGTGTTGCAATATAACCTTTAATAAAACTTATTTTCCCTTTTGGTATGATGTTTCTGTTTCTACAGATGTTAAAAATAAATTAATTTATGCAAAATACTACAGCAGATCAATGCTCACTCTGGTTTCACTGCAGCACAACCAGGTCTTAATGATGATAAAACATTTGCTGGTTGTGAGGCACTTATTATGTCTTCTTCCACAATTTTCTTTTGCTTTTTTGCTGCTGCGGGTTCATTTTCTGAAGCTACAGCCACAGATAAATCACCTTGCTGTCTAAAGTGTTCTTCCATTCTAAATGATGAGAAGAAGAAACATTAAAACAAATAATTTCAGATTATCATTCAAAGGGGAAGAATATTATTACTAGTGGGAACTTTACGGGTTTTAATTTATCAGCATGATTTTTACCGTTTGTGTTCTAATAAAAGAATTGGTGTGGTTCCTTCTTATTTGTCTTAGAATGTATTGGAGACAGCAAGCCATAATTCCTTAGCCATGACTATAGCATGTAATGTGCAGCCCTCTCTTGCCAATTTTCATCTCTCTGCATAATCAACTATCCATTCATGGTGTGAGCCAGAAAACAAAACAAAGAAACCAAAACACAAGTTCAGAAAATCAGAAGGCTTTAACTATAACTGCACTGAGTTTTAGGATGACAATTAGAGCCGTCAGAAATTAATCAGTTAGACAGTGTGTCTTTGAAGAATCTAGGACTTGCGAATGGTGTCAACACAATATTCTATAAAAATTAGATGCAGGAAACATTACAGACTGCATGTAAAAACAAAACAAATTTTAATATCTCTGTGCGCATAATTCGTACAGACATTTCAACAATTCAAGCAGACAGCTGATCTTTTCTGAATAACACAGATGTAGCTTCAACTAGGAGGAAGTTGGCTTTGCATATACTTTAAATACATCTGTCCATTAACAAGAAAACGTGAGTATTTATTGTTCGCCACTTCAAGCAGCATCCTGTCCTGGGACGACTGCAATGGTTCATATTTACTGGATTTGGATTCGACACGATCATTGCTTTTTCTTCTAAACATACAAATAATTAATAAGTACTAAAATATGATCAGTCTCTTGATTCTTAAAATCTAGCTTTTACTACTAAATGATCTTACTTTGCAAACCAACTTACCCTTCTACCAAAGATAGTCTGCACTTCCCACATGTGCACAGCGTGTAACAATCAACAGGGGAGATAACACTTCGTTTAAGATGCTCTCTACAACTTGAAAACGAAGTTTAGTGTGTGCTGTTTGTGTGCGTTGTACAAGTTCCAGTCATTCATGTGTGTATTTAATTCGATGCTGTTGGGTTTGTGATTGGTGTGCAAGTAGTTGCTGTAGGGGTAGGGGTAGGGGTAGAAATATATGTGTAGGGGCACAAACTAAATTAAGCGATAGAAATAAGGATTGGAATATTTTGGGGCAAACACACTTATAGTTGGATAAGACAGCTGCATATGCGAAACCACTGACAGGAAAACCGTTTTCAGATGAAATGTGACCCGTCACCTCAGAATAAGTCAAGTTGGAAATTAAATGTTATGCAAATTGTATATTTTTATAATGTACAAGTTTTTATCGTTCGATCATTTGATACCAAAGTTGTTCTACTAGTCCTAAAATTGAGCCAGAAAGGTTTGAAGTGTTCAAGTACGATGGTACAAAGTTGACGCTAATCGCCTTCCTGGACCTCTAATACGAAACTGCTGTAAACAGAGGGAAATTAGGGTGCAGCGCGATAAAAATAACATCACAACACATTCATATGCACCAAATAGAATCGGCGTTACGATGGGAGCTGGGAAAAATTCTCTTAGCAGGACATGCCTGTCATAACGAAGGATTGAAGGCACTTTCAAAAGTGTCTGTCTAGCTGTTACATAGGGTCTGAAGAACACTCTGGGCTGTCCCAATTGATGACTTTGGAGTAGGTGGATACAACACGATGCAAGCTGCTGATCTTGTCTTTCACTGATAAATAGTTGTACAAATAGATAAACGAGAAGAATAGCACGCTCTCTATGTGCGATCTATAACAGATCTGAAGAAATTGGTGAGAGACAGAGATCGAAAGACCTCAACTTCTGGAGAAGGAAGAGGTGATGCGAAGCCTTCTTCACGACAGTTGGAGTATTGACACATCCCAGCAATGTCTCTTATCAAAGATATGGTGCCCAGGTATATTTGTAAGCTGGAACAATTTCAACCTCCTTGTCGTGGATAACACTTATGGGACTTGTGGGTTTTCCCAGAGTAGTAAGACATGTCACACACTGGTTGTGTAGGTCTTAAGAACCGATTTTAGGTCACAGCGATAGAAATCTTTTTAAGATAAATTTAGGAACATATCGGGACAAATCGAGTCAAGATTGTCAGTCACATCTGCAATGCACTATAATGCATTGGAAACACCTTGAGATGAATGTACACAAGAATGAAAAACAACTGGGGGAATTCTCGGGAGGTAAAAATGTAATGCGCGAAGATAAATTTAAGTAGCTGGAAAGTCTCCAGTCCACATCCTTTCACGAAGAATTACGTATATATTGCAGTACGTGTTGTTGACACGTGCACACGATCATAGACACTCCATCACACATCGAGTACACAGTACAGGAGCAGCCAAAAAAAGAAAATGTAGAAAGATTGAATCGAGAGCTGCAGACGTACAACTAGTGGCCATCATCAAATCATGGTGGCAGGTCGCAAATATGTGTTTATCACTCAGGAGCCAGGCTAAGAAAACGACGACTATATTTTCACAGATGACAAAATTTAATGACATCTTAAACTGGTAATATAAGGATGACATAAATCATCACCCTTTAGCAACTCTTCAATTGAAAGCATCAGCTATTGTAACAGAAAAGGTATCTAATAAGTGACATCAGGTACAGTGTAAAATTGCAACAAGTATTAAACACCTGTCTTAAAGGGCAAAACTGTATAAACTATAATGAACAAAATTGTATGAGCTTCAAATATTAATTGCTGAAACAACAATTCAGGGCATGTTTTCATGCCAAAAAAGTGATTTCAGTCAGCTCGCAAACACGCGTTTGTATCCAGACATTCACAATTCATAGTGTAGCAAAAAGTAGTCGATCTGTATGACAGATTCTGTCTCTGACCATTTACATGAATAATGGGATGTTCAAAACAGCAGAATTGAGCACAGATAATGAGACGCCTACTCATAAAAATTCAGGTGTGTGTGTGTGTAAAGTACAGGTAGTCCTCGACTTACGACGGGGATCCGTTCTCAACGCGGCGTCGTAAACCGAATTTCGACGTAAGTCGGATCATACGTTCATACAGTACTGTACCATAATAATAACAGTACAGTACTGCAAACACTTAGCCTATCCAAACACCTATCCTAACACAGTACCCTACATAATTATCAATAAACATAAGTACAGTAAAATATTGTAGTACAGTACGTTTAATAATGAAATACTGTACTGTAAGTGCTGTAACAGTAATAAACAGTGTTAGGTTAGGCAGACGTTTCCAAAACAAGCCTGTGTCATCCACGTTGAACACTTGTTGAGTACAGTAACCACCCTCCTCAATTATCTTAGCCAATGCATTAGGAAACTCAGTTGCTGCTTTCTCATCAGCACTAGCAGCTTCACCTTGCACTTTAATGTTATGGAAATTGGCACGATCCTTAAACCTCATAAACCAACCCCTATACTCGCCACAAATTCTTCACTTCCACTTCCTTCCCTCTTTTCTCTTTTCATCGCCTCAAACAGTCGCCTAGCCTTCTCCTGAAGAACCATAAAACTCACAGGGATACGGCGTTGATTTTGGTCTTCCAACCAAATCGCCAATAATCTGTCCATCTCAATAATAAACCCACTACGTTGCTTTGTTATCACTGTCGCTGTAAGTGGGAATGAGTGTCGTAACCACGAAACGACGTAAGTCGAGACCGTCGTAACCCGAGGACTACCTGTATATGTATATGTATATTTTTTTTTCATTCTGTGTGTAAATTTAGCAAAGCCTTTGGTCACTATTAAGTTGCAAGTTTACAAAAGACAATGGACAGTCAGATCAGGCAAAGCTTCTGTTTTCCACAAATCTCTGAATCATGTCATAGCCCCACACAGGTTGATCAGCAGGAAGTATATGACCTGCATTGCGAACTATCACCTAAGAAAGGAAACAGTCACATTTCAAAACAAAAACTGAAACTTCATAATTGTACTGTACAGGAAAACAATTTTAACCTGCCTTTACCTATTGGTTATTTGACCATGTTTGTTTCTAGTACTCATTTTCATAACTTGCAACAAATTCCGAACAAAATAAAATTTTCAAATATTACAATTAGGAGTGTTCAGCTGTAAAGAAAGTGCAAAATGTAACCGTTACATTTAAAGGAAAACAGTGTTACTGATAAAAGGAACAAACTGGTTTAAGACTGCACCATACTATAAAAAAATATATACATCAGTGTGCAAATTAGTGTGGCATTGCACAAGCTGCAAACATACCTGATAAAAGTTGTCCACCTGTCGAACATACCCGGCCACCTCTGAATCGGATGGATTCACCTTCCAAATAAGGCGGTCAGCAGTTTTGTAACGTGGCAATCCTGACCACTCAACAGTTTGTAACCAAGCTTCTGTCAGTGGTACAGCTATGATGATATCCAGCTGACCATTATAGATCATTACCTGCAAATGTTGAGTAATACAAAGCATAAACAACCAGTTAACAAAAGATTCAACCACTCAGATAATCTAACAACTAATTTTTGTCACAAGCAATAACAACGCCCTCACTTTATTTAAATTAAATATCAACTTGAATGCTGTTTCTCAAAAGGAGAAAATGCTTAATCTAATAATTCTTAGAAAGACATGGTATGTGCCAAGACTATGTTTGGGGAGTGTGGAGCTGCATCTTCCAAGCAAGGTGCAATAACCACATTTTTGCATTTCACATTTTGTACAATTTATGTGAAATTTTGTATTTTTATGTAGATACCACGATTTGATTGCTTTTATAACTTATTAATAGACACAGAAACTAACCCTACAAGCAATACTAGGATGAGATGTGAACTGCAAAGGCTTTATCAAACAAGTGAAGTTTGATGGATTTGATACTGTTAACCCAAGAGTCACAGCATTACAGAAAAAAAGAGGGTGCAGTTGCCCATGCCTAAAAGGCAGTGCTGAGTTCAATGTCTGTCCCGTAGATTTTTATATTTGTGGACTTTAAGAACATCAGCCCTCAGTGACTGCAGCTGCAGATAAGTATGCTATAAGTTTAGTATCATGTGAGTGTTGTTCAACAGTAAACATGGGCCAAACTAATTCCAATTATTCTTCTGATCCACCTAACCAGTGACTGGGAAAAACACTTTTATTAGCACAACATGCATAGTTAGTAATTATAAGAAGTAACCCTTGGGTGTAGATGTGATATTGTTTCTTTTATTTTTATTGTGAATTTTTATGCATCTACTGCTGTAACATTTCTTTATCATACTTTAAGTTTAGACAGGGCCTGCAAGTGGCAGATATAGTTGAGAACAAAAGAATACGCCAATGTCTAGACAACAGCGTGAGTGTTGGGTGAAAATGTGAGTGTGACAACCGCAGAAAGCTATAAGGCAAAAGATAATGAAATAGCTGAACTGAGGCAAACATATAAAAGCATGAACGATCAGGATCAGTTAAGTATGCTAAATCACAGTTTCCTGAATTCATGTCTTTAAAAAAAGAAATTCTGAGTAAGCATACAATGCTGCTTTTATGGGCTGGGTTTGTGAGCAAAAGAAAATTTTCTGTCTTGGACTTCCTCGGACCGACAATAAAGTTTGATTTGATGCAATCATGTGAAATTGCAAGACGATGCTTTGATACATAATCTCTTTACTTTGTAGTTGTCCATTAAAACAGCAATCCAGGGTTTAACAGAAGCCATTATATCTTCAAGCAGATGCGTTTCCACAGCCAGACCATCATTGTAAGTCAGGTTCCCAACATGGATGGCACGCCTTACTAATGGGTCTGCCAGAAATGTGCCATAATAATCATACTGTGGTGGTGACTGAAAAAAAAAAACAAAGAAGGGAGGATAAAGGTAAAAAATACTTGAAATAATAACTTCTTAAGCAATCCAGTACTAGTACTTCCAGTTAGATTATAACACTAAATACTTATATAAGGCTTTACTTTTTAAACATGTCAAAGTGAAAACAGTACTTCAAGTTACATCTTAATGCTAAATAGTTATAAAAAGCCTTAAAATTTTAAGAGAGTCCCAATTTCAGTTCAAAAAAGAACTGTTACCTTTGCAATAAGATAAAGTATTGCCCTTCTGGGGATATACAGTGTTCCCTCGTTTATCGCGGGGGATAGGTGCCATGATCAGCCGCGAGAAACGAATTTCCGCGAAGTAGGGACATACATGCAATAATAATATATACCTGTAAAACAATATCATGTGAGTGTAAAGTAATATATTAATCATGGTATTAATACAGTACAATAACAAATTAGTGTAAAAAAAATTATAACTGTACTTAAAGAAACCCAAAAAACTGATGCTAACTGGCTGCGAGATGGGAGATAACAATCATGGCTCGTCGCTTACGCATAGCAATGGATTTCTGTTACACAATTATTTCTTTCTTTCTATCTACAAAATAACCATGGTATTTGAATATAAATACAAATATAGCTACATTTTTCATCTTTTTCCTGTTGAAATATCTATGGTATTTTGTAGAAGCGCGGAAGTATCGATCGATACTTCACTCAAAAAAAACCGCGAAGTAGTGAATCCGCGATAGATGAACCGCGAAGTAGCGAGGGAACACTGTACTTGCATGGCACATTTCAAGAATGTCTTTCAAGTATTGGCCACAATAAAGAAAGCTAAAAATCACCCAAACTGTCTGCTTGATTATGTGATGAAATCCCATCAATAAGTTTCTTCTAGTCATTAAAGAATTGTCTTTTTCCTGACTGGGAAACACATCCTGGAAATTAAATTCTCTTTACCTGTGTATGAAGAAAATTATAATAATCAGAAAGCCCACTGACATTCTTGAAGTATGGTACTTCTTTTGTTATATCTCCATTTAGAAGCATGTCAAACAACTGAAACAAATTTTTAAAATCCAGATTAGTGGAGAGCTGTTTCTAAAACAGGCATTCTTCACAAAGAATAAAGTGCAGCAAACATTTTCTAACAAAAGGAAATATATTAAACTTGGCCATTTTTAAGCAAACTGAAATATTTTGTCATACTAGGTTTTAGATATAAGGATAAGTCACTGAAAAATCTTGTTAAATAATCTTGCTCTACTAAAGTGATTTAGTACATTGATCTGTTGCTTTTCACCTTAAATGCTTCAAGGTATTGTTGATTCTGGATGTACACTACTGCTTTATCTGTCATAGACTGGAAGTAATCACGCTGGTTTTCATCAAGAAGGCCTAGGTTGAACATGAAATCTGCATACTTAGGCATCATCTGAAAAAGAAATACTTTTGTCAATTTACAATTAATTTAGCATGCGAATTAAGACCCATAACCATCACTATACGACCAGTAAAGTTTTATTTTAAATAGTATTTCTACTAAGCAATTAATGTACAACATTTTACAATGGCTTTGGTTATAAAATCTGTGTCATTTGATATGTGTGTGCATTCATGCATGTGTGTATATCTTTACCTCGATCTTTCTTAACTGGGCAACTGTGGATGAACATTTGACCAAGTTTTTGACAAAATTCTAATTTAACTGTCCTGTAAACACCATGCCAAACTTGTTCAAAAGTTTGTCCATAACTGTCCAGTTAAGAAGGTCCTAAATCTCATTGGTATGTTGTTTGTAAAGTACCGTTAAAGGGTCACATAACCCATCTCCAATGGCCATTCCTTTGAAGTTGATCCTGACCTTTGGATGACCTTGATTTTCTGTATGAATTTTATAGGAAATGGCTGGAACATATTTCCCCGCATAAGACTGAAAATAAGAAGAAAAAGAATTTGTCCATGCCTGATTAACAATATATCAATCTTCTCTCCAACAAATTTTGTGTGAAAGTATGTCAGCATCTTGTACAGTTCAGACTAATTGCACAATCTCAAATGCCAAACACTAGGAACATTTTTCTTTAGTTAATAAATATTGATAACAAGCATAAAAACTTTACTGAGAGTTAATGGTTTCAATGGATTTCATTGGTAAAACTTTTTAAGACAATAACTCTGAGTTTAAGCGATATCTGCTTACCTCTCCAGTAACATAAAAATCATTTTGTTGATATTCCTTGTAAATTTGAAAGAACTGCTCCAGAAAACTAAAACAAACAAACAAATAAAAACCCTAACCACATCATATTTGTAAGCTCTCTTTCTTTCTCTATATATGTATCAGCTTGCTAAGCTTGGATCAAGAGGACAACAATAACTAACCAGATATCAACATCAGCTTGCATGAATAAAAAGACCCCTGTGTAGGCTGCAATGCAATCCACTCCCACACATGACGCATACTATTTTCTTGAATGATGACTGTAGGTAGTGATCCTTCAACTATGTACAGGACATTGCCTACTCACTCTACTGAATGCTTGCATGTTCCTGCCTAGAAGATCAAACATCCAAACATATTCTCCAATAATTCTCCCTACTAAATGCAGAGAAATTTTTTTTAAAACTTGTAATTTAAAAATTAATTTGTAAAGCACATTTTTCCATGTGAGGGCAAGCTCAATGTGACATGGCCAACAAGCATCCCACTCTAAAAATAATAAAAATAAAAATAATCTACAGGAGAGATGATGACTTAGAAAAAACTGCACCATTCATCCCGAAGACTGGCCTGAATGTAGAAACTTGTGAATGAAGGGCAGATCTATATCTCTCAGAAGCTCAAAATGGCTAGTCAAATTTAGTACAGTTGAAAAAGTTACTATGCATACATGTCTTATCGAAGAGGAGTGCAGCAACTGCTTATGCATCATGTATGTTAACAAATACTTTATTTGTGCAAAAAGAACTGTGTCAAACAAAAACTAATGAAAGGTTAACAAAATGCAAATAAAACTACTACAACATGTGCATGGGTTCGGGGTGGGGTTCCATACTGAAGTTGATATAACAAAAATGAGTGCAAAATGCTAAATGGAATATATGCCACTTATTTTACCTATACAGATCCCTTCCAACATCTTCCTCATTTTTAGCATAACCTTGATCAGCCTTGGTAAAGCTAAAGCCTGTTCCCACCTACATGAACAAAAATTTCCAAATGTCAACATATAAACATGATATTTGGTAATGGGGCTTTACCTTATGGAAACCTAGGCAATGATAAGTAATTGAAACAATGTACAGTGTTTTCAAAGAGAAAGATAGTTACACAATCAGTGAATATACTAGGAAATGTAGCTGCAAAAACACTGTTTTCCCTCAAGTTAAATGGCATTGATACTGTGTATTTTACTCAACATCTCCAATTGGATTCAACAAACTTACTGGGTTGTCAACATATAGCAGAGAATACTTTTCATTCCAAGTGACATTTCTCGGCAACACTGTTAAATAAAGGAATGAAAAAAAGTCATAGCATGATTAAACTAGCATCCTATCAGACATTTTTGAATCAGTGAATATAAACACATACATATAAAATCTATTTAAAAGTGAATGTTAGGCAGGTCATGCTTCTATAAATAACATCATTTATTTACTAAATGCCAGTCTCTACAGACATACATTTTGTATTTTCATTGATGTAGAATGGGCCATGTTCTACAAACAGTCCAAAAAGAGAGGAACCACCGGGGCCTCCTTGCAGCCACATCAGCACAGGTGCATTTGCTGGATCAGTCTAAAGCACAGCAAAAAGACTGTTACAAACTGAAGACCAAGGGCCTGTTTTTGATATTTAACAAATTGATTGATTTCTTACACATATGCTGAGATTAGGGTCTGGTTGCCATCTTATTTGTGGAGATTTAAAGAAACCCAATAAAAGAAAAACAAACAAAAAAGAGTATTTATACCTTTGTTTCGTCAATATACATCACTTTTAGTAGATTCAAGCTTCTTAACTTTTCTATGGTCAAAGAAGTCTCTAGACGCCAAAGCAAGCAGTATTCTTCCAATGATTAGGTTCAATTTATTTAAAAGTACTAATTCCCTAAATCCAATTAAAAACACCTCCTTCTGATTAAGTGATTCATGCCTTAAACATTGCATTTTCACCTGCATGTATACAAAAAGTGAATCTATGATGATATATTACAGTATGGGTATAATAATTCCCAAATATTGGGTTGTCAGAAAAAGTCATGATGCATTTTAGTTCGTTTTTGGAAGTGCTAGCGTCCTTCGTGTCTTTGTTATATACGTCATTTGACAGCTGACAGTTTCAGCTTCATTCTAAAACTGTAAAAACTGAGTGATTTGGTTGAGTTTTGGAAATTTTACAAGTTGAAGATGGAAGATCAAGTTAAGTATTTTTGCCATACATACTATCTCAAGGATGATCCCCGATCATGATGGCAGACCAATGTTAATGACATCATAATAAAGGCACTGGTCAAGTCAAACCAACGTTTCACTACATGAGAGATTGCAGAAACATTGAACATCCATAATTTAAGCATTTATGACACCGGAATAAGATGGGATCTGTAAGTAGGCTCAATATGTGGGTTCCTTATGAACTCGAAGACATTCATTTGACATGCTCATCAAATGTGAAGAAAAGGATTCTCTTTTGAAACAACTGATAATTGGTGATGAAAAGTGGATTACCCAAATGGTTCCAGCATGATGATTCGCCTCAAATGATATCGAAAGCAGACATTCCTCAAAGGAAAATTACGCTCTCAGTATGGTGAGTTTTAAAAGGCACTGTATTTTTTTCAAGCTCCTACCAAGGAACCAAATAGTTTAAATGTGTTCTGTTAGCCATTGGACAGTTTGAATGAATCCATCACCCAGAAACGTCCAGAACTTGTTAATCGTAAAGGAGTTAAATTCCATCACAACAACGTGAGACCACGCGTTTGATCACCTGTCAAAAGTTACTGGAGTTTGGAAAGGATGTGCTGCCACACCCACAATACTTCTCTGACCTTCCACTGTCAGACTTAGACTTGTATCGCTCTCTTCAAAACTTTTTGTGTGGTATAACGCTCATTTCAGATGAGGCTGTAAATCAGCACCTTCTTCAGTTTTTTGCAGATAAAGACAGGTCCTTCTATAAACAAGGAATTGTGAAGCTCACTGAAAGATGGCAAAAGGTTATTGAACAAAACGAGCAACATTGGCTATCTTTGTTCTTTATATAAATAAATGCCTTTAAAAAAATACGTCATGACTTTTCCAACAACCTAATGTTTCCAGCTTTCCTCTGGCTGAAGCCTTTACCACATGATTGTTTCCATGTACATTTATGATGCTGAGGCTTCTGACCTTCTGTAATGTCAACATTTGTAAATAGGACTTTTCAACAACATAGAGGGGTGGAGGTAAGAGATTTTGGAAAATAGTTTTATAGTGTATTGAGCTCAGTTTAGAAATGTGTACCCAGTAGACCTTTAAGCTTACCTGGGAGGGAAAAAACCAGAAAAACATGTTGCTGTTATAAGTTTCATTGACTGTGATAAAGCCAGAGTAACTTTTTCTATACCATCCTGGCAAGGCTGTCACCTCACTTAAAAAATGTGCTGCAACAAACATAAAATTTTCATTTGCTGCCTGCAGAAAAAAAAATATATAATTGGTTATTGTGGAGCAAAACAATGGAACTCTCTCCCTTTCCATATCCGCCATCTACCCACTATTGAATCCTTTAAATGTGCACTGAAAACATGCCTCTTCCGTAAACATTACTCCTAACAACCTTCTCTATAATGCTAGGCCTTTTTCACACCCTTCCTTTTGCAATATCATCTTACTCTCAGCTCTTATTCTTTGGTTCCTCTTTGTGTTTCCTGTATTTCATTTTATTCTTCATTTAGTACTGTTGTTTATTCTTTTATAGTTCATATGTTATTTGTTTTCCTGTCCCTCGTATGCTGCCCATTTTTTGTTCTTGTTCTTAAGTGCTAAAAGCATGCTCCTTAGGAGTGTGAGTATGCACTTTACAAATGTTGCATTTATTATTATGTAACGTATGCGTCTCCCTCAAAGCAATCGCAGCTGCAGTATTTAAATGGTTATTTGTATCTAAATGAATCTTTAAAGATTTTAATTTGTCTCTGCTATTACCTTCCCAGATAAATCAGGTACTCATTCAGTATAGGGTGGGCAGAGGGTGTTTTCCAACCCTGGCCATTAAAAGAGCATTAAATCTCTGACCATCTGCTCCACTGTTAAGGACATGACTGCGTAACATATTTTAACAGAATGTAAAGAGGAAGAGAATGTTTCCCCTATTACCTTACACTTCAGGAAAAAAAAAACAAAGTCACATTCATTTTATTGCAAATCACAACTAAAACTGTTTATTACCTTCGTCTGCTTGACCTTTCTCTAGATAAGGAGTTAAGAAAAGAGGGCTACCAGGGTCAATGCCATTTTGTAACATGAATGGAGGAACTTTTGGAAACATGGCACGGAGTGCTCTCTGGCAGTTGCTTGAAAAAAACAAATCTGTTAGCAGAAGAATTCCCAGTGTAAATGAATACTTTGACTTCATCATCCACTCTTGGAGGTTACTGAGAACTGGTTCAGTAAATACCGTGAAACACCTGAAATAAGAATATATGTCCAAATGTTCAGGAGTAATTATATATAGATATAAAACATCATATTATTCAGGCACTCTACCCAGTAACAAGTGTCCACGTTTCATTCAGTATGTGTCCATTTCCTCCTACCAAAATTCCTGATAAGCATGGTTTGACAATTTTCACTGAGCCTGACTGACTGATCTAGTTGCCATTTGCTTTGACATCACATTCACAAAAAGTATTTAACGTTTACTGTTGGATACTAAATGCCACTCTGCAAGCAACAGCCCTTCCAGATTCTAATTTAAATCCTTGCTAATGCTGTTATTGAGGCCTCTGTCATTTTAGAACGAAAAGAATGCATAATTTGTTCATGTTCTATCAATGGCTATAGAGCTTTATATATTTATATCCTGCTACCTTTGCAGCCTTTTCTGCGAAATAGCTGTCAATTTCAACTGAAATAATTACAAACTTCTGCGGAAGCGAAATCGGTTTGCCTTGTAAATCGTGATACGTATAGATTAGTTCCATTCTTTGGTCTAGTTCACCACGAATATCTCGATCGCTATTTATGACCGATCCCTGACCGAGCATGTATGTCTGTGTAAATATAAGCCCAGGCTAATCTTTACCACTGCTATGTTTTTATTAACATGTATCATTACATGATTTTATAAAAACTGTTTCGAGCACAGCTAATGTTTACAAAAACAGCACTAAACGGCTTTGCTAACATTACACGGGGAATTATTATTGTAACACAGCGCTCCCGCTACATCATATATACCCAATAGTAAAACAATTTGTAAAATAAAATTGTCGAAAGAAATAAGTTAACAGACAATTGAAACCAAAGCAAACAATATAAATAGAAACACACAATATACAGCTATTGATTAAGGGAACTCCATAAAATTACAAATAAGGAAGAGCAACACCTTTTATAAACTTACTATGAGCACGGTTCCCTTCGCTTCTATAAGAACGTCTATCAGCGAGATCATGTGCCTTGTAAGTCATGTGACAGTCATGTGATAAATGTGTGCGTGACCATGGTGTGACAGCTCTCTTGTATGCAGAATGCAGATCAAAGTATAGTAAGCATACAATCATTAATTGTAGCCTTTATGAGTTACACGAAAACCTCAATGGTCGTGTAATCGTGAGTGTAATTCCATTTTTGTATATGAAAAAAATATACCCCCACCCCACGATCATTTGTGAAGACGCACACATATATAATAAGTCTAATTAAATTTGTTAATTTTTCCTGTGAAATTTATTATGATGTCGATTTGTAATGCGCAGGTATCCATTCAGAAGAATGCTCATTGCGCAGAAAAAAAACCAAAGCGTTATGTATATATAGTAATATTTGCATGCATGGTTCTTTTAAGAAATATTTAATAGAACTTTAATTGAATTAGAATGGAATCATTTTCATTGGTGTACGTAGTATATATTTCTTCATCTCGTCAAGGAGATGGAACGATTTACAATTTTAACATCACAATGAAACGCATTAATATATATATATGGCGCCATGCATGCAGGAGGGATCAAAATTTTAATTGTTTCTAGCTCGAATTAATTTTTATGAATGCGCATTATATCGCTATAAATTCCTTATACCAGCGGTTCTCAACCTTGTACATGTGACGCCCCCCTGACGAACAAAGGTACGTCCGCGCGTCCCCCTTAGCCAGCTATGTCAGCTAATTTCACTAATACCGGTATAAGAAACTTTAAAAAAATGACCACCTTTGCGCCACCCTTGTAACCACGTCGGGGCGGGCCCCACACGTTAAGAACCGCTGCCTTATACATTGTATAACAATGCAATATGTAACTATATTATATACACATATGCAATGATAAATTTATAACATTATAATTTCATATAGGTGTAGAATTTAATGAATTATATATACAGTATATATAAATTGTATTGCGCTATAGATATAGAGGGCTCTATATAATTATATAGAGAGCGCTTATATACATATAAGCTAACCTAAGATCATAAACACTACCGCAGTCCTGTCCAAACTGTGGTATTTAACATCAGTAATATCGATATCAGCTCACCTCATTAAAGTGATTGAAAAAGCCAGCTAAATATTACAGAAAGGAGGAAGAGAATAAGAAAACGGTTTGCCTACAACACCCGAAAAATGCTTGGAAATGAAAACATGTTCACGACACTTCACAAGGAAACTATGAAATGCAAGAAAGAAAAGCAAAAGGTTCGCCTACAGCACCCGGTGTTCCCAGGCGGTCACCCATCCAAGTACTAACCGGGCCCGACGTTGCTTAACTTCGGTGATCGGACGAGAACCGGTGTGTTCAACGTGGTATGGCCGTAGGCGAAGACCAGTTTATTAGAAAGCTTTATAAAATAACCGCACTCTCACTGACAGATACTATAGCGAAGAATCAGTATTTCACGTGCACTTAGACAACCCCCAGAGCTTAAGATACTGATCAGCGTGAGGTGAGCCGGTACGACTAACGTAGTCGACAACAACTTCGCCAGACACCTGCTCTACACCGACCAACGATGACGTAAGTTTAATGGAGACAGCAACCCCCGCACTTTAGTGAGGGACTCACTCGTGTTGTTTCCCTTGTGTCGCTCGGAGAAGACAGCTGCAGTTTTAACCCCTGAACGTTGCTCCGCTATTTCATAGTGACAACGTAGCTGTAGAAATACGGTAAATCTTTGAAGATAATATTTGCAGTCAGAATTTCATGCAATTTCTTAAAAGCATGGCGACTTTCTACATTGAAAGCTACTTAAATGGCATGCTAGTTTGCCAAACCCGAATGTGACGGAAAGCCAGACGATACTGTCATGAATGTCTGGCACATTCTGGTTATCGCTTCTCGGCCTTTTGGCTAAGATCAAAGTGTAGTATCCACAGACTCATTGTATCACCACCCCAGATAGCAGACGCCTTCACCTCGAGAGTCAACGCCAGATTGAAGAAGGACAAAGACACTTTGCCAGAAGAGCACTACCTCGACCTGTGGGGTAAGCTAATGTGAAAGCAACAGAGCGAGAGGGGGAAACCCTCCTCGCTGCACCCCCGACGCAACTTGAAAGAAGATTATGCGAAAGCATCAAATGAACAATGACTTTTACGTAACCCAGATCTCAAATATGTGAAAAGAACTCTTGTTTTTGACACTTATACATTGTTGTTAATATTTTGTTTACCCCTGTTTTTTAATGTTTGAATAAACATGGAAAAAAAAAAAATCTGTTCTTATCAGCTTAATATCTGATACGTCCTCCATTGGGGGAC
>SRHC01001708.1:0-78938 GCA_004794325.1 Pomacea maculata | reverse complement strand
TGAGCGATGGCGAAATCATTTTGTGTGGAGCATTGGCCACAACATCCTCCTCCGGCCTCTGCACGGAGGGAGCAGCTCATACGTCACTGGGCGCTTGAGCCACTTTGAACATTTCTGACAGGCCTGAAGCAGTCAAGCGCCTCATTTCCTTCCTAGCGGCCAAGAGCGCCATGTAAAATTTTAATGACGAGTTCTCACATGTCCCCAGACAGTAAATGAGAACACTTGTCTGCCATCTGGGTGTGGAGACAAGACAGGTACAGACGCCTTGTGGCCAGCGTGTACCTCGTCCTGCAGATGAGAAGTGTCGAGGCAGATGAGGACAGTGATGCAGCCCGAGGGTGAGGCTACATGAAGGAAACAGAAAGACATGGCAACCACTTCTCTGTGATGCCGATGGCTTTCTCTGATTCCTCTCTCACTCTCTTTGTCTGAATGTTTGTCTTTCTCTCTCTCTCTCGCCACATGAAAGGGTGGAATTGTCAAAGGAGTTTTATAACTACGGCGCTGTACAAATTCAGCGAGCGTGTTTTACTGCTGACAGAAACATAAGATCGATTAGACACGGGTGGAGTGGGGTGGGGTGGGGTGGGCAGGGACTGAGAGTCCTAGAGATATGATCCACTGCACGTTGAGCACCCGACCTTCACTTCATCATGTGGCCGGTACAAGCCTCAACGTTTGTTTTGACACATGATGCTGCGATCTTTTTCATATAGACGATATGTATTGTCACAAAACTCTGAATGATTAAGCAACATCGTGAGAGGAGAACATCAAACTGCAATCAACCCCACGTCCTGTATCCATTAGTTAAAATATTTGTTTATTTTGTAAAACGAAAAAAAATAACGCAGACGACTGAAAAACTAAACCAATGGTTGGTGTTAATTTTCAAAGATGTTAAGATCAAAAGAAATGAGTTATTGCAAAAATATAGTACTTCAAAATAATAAAATATGAAAGAATATAATTATATGTTGATAAACATATCATTTACATGAAAGCAGTAAAATAGAAAAAGCAGCAAATCTCAGTGCTGTACAACATTGAGCAACATGCATTTTCATTTTAACTTTGAGTTATATCGATAATATGTACGCATTTCAATGATACAAACCTTATTTTTAGTCTGTTCTATGTGTTTTTAAAAGGGAAAGCGAAACGCATTCTGTAAAAGACAGACGATAAACAACAACACTTGCTTGTGCAGGACATGAGGTCATAAGGTCATGAGGTCAGGGCTGGTCGGCCACCATGCAGTCAGTAAAATGTCTGCGAGCGGAAGAAATCTCTCCAGGAATGGCTTGTTGGTGTTCTTTAAGTCAAATGTTGTCTTTGAGTCTCGGCATGAGAACATCTATCATCTATCATCTATCGTACATAAAGTCGTGTTTCTCCAACATCTGTGAATAACCTGACATCGTCATGGCGAGTGTTTGTGCAGCGTTTGTATATAAGTGGACAGCTTGGTATATCAGTTTACTACAGTTTGCAAGTGTATCGATATTATCGTGGATTATATTTCTGGCGTGCATATTTGTCTGGATCCTGATCATGCAGAACTGGAGAAATGCTAGACAGAGTCAGTAGGTCATGGTGACTGTAAGTAGATGTGTAGGTCTTTAACTTGTATTTGTTTCTGTTTACATCAAGCTTGCTCGCTGTATATTTGCTGGTAAGAATTTCGTTGTCGTCCGTATGGCTTCTCCCTATTTCTATTTTCTTACCCTGGTTTACGTGAAATAGCGGAAATGCATGCATTGTATAAAGTCTCTCTCACCATAACACACACACACGCACACACGCACGCATGACAGGCACCACACTGCTCAACAGTCCTGGTGTAAACTAGCAACAACAAATGAGATTTTTTAAATGAAAGCTTACGTGTAAAACAAAATCGACTACACATTTACCATGTAACATTTTATTATACAAGCTGTTTTGAGAGCAAAAGGTGTATCAGTCACAACCTGCCCAGGTGGCAAGAACTGAGTTTGTACCTTTCCCCAACGACATTTCCCTCTCGATAATTACACTGTTGTGATCACTCTGTTACTGTCCCTGTTTCACCAAAAAACGTGAAACTGTTCTAATCAAATATTTGAGGTGAGGCACTTTCTGGCCATGTGCATGAGACAGGAGGTGGTTTCCCTTCATTCTGCGATCAGCAGCAGCCTGTGTGAAGACACCGTTCGTCAGCAGCACTCAGCCTCAACTCACCCCGACAGGGACACAATGAAACTGTGGGAGGGGGTAAAGGTCAGGAGGAAATTGAGAGAGTTAGCTGCTTCAACCTTCCGTTTTCCCATTTGACATTTGGTCACTTATAGCTAAATTGTGCAATTGTAGTAGTTGGGATTTTATTTTTTACTTATATTTTCTCACTGGTGGGGAAGTATGTAAGTCTATCGAATTTTGAAAACGCATATTTCCTATTATTACCTTTTATTTTTATATCCCCTTGATCAGTCATTCAAAATTTTTAACACAAGGTAGAGATACGTTTAAGTCCCTCTAACTGAAACGAAGGAAGAAATATCTACTTAAACACTCAACATACAAATCGAAAATTACCTATCCCACCAAAATTAATATTACTAATTTTAAAACGCTTGATAAAAATGTTTTAGATTGTATTCCACTATCATCAACTTTCTGTAGTAGTAGTAGTAGTAGTAATAATAATAATAATAATAATAATAATAATAATAATAATAATAATAATAATAATAATAATAATAATGACAACAACAAACAACCAACAACCAACAACAAAAAACAAGGCAGGGATGTTTGACAGTATACTTTGTATACTCGGGTTAATAACTACTTTGTATTCAAAGGCCTTAGAAGTTTTTGGTGAATTGTGACAATCGTTAAACATTTGATGAGATCGAAAAACTGTTTCAGTCACGAAACAAAAAGTTACAAGGTATCTTTCGCTTGCTTGTACGCCCTTCAAGCCACTGAACATCAAGCCCTGGTTTGTGGATAGAGTTTATGAGGAATTTTTGCGGTTTGATGCCAAGACTTTGACTTAAAAGTCCATCTTTACTTGGTAATAAAGATGATACCGGGTATGCACACGGCTCAGGTAATCCCGGATGAGGAGAAGGTCATGTCCAGCAACAGTCCTACACATCACGAAATTTCTCGTGGGAGATGCTCTTACTGAAGTAAAATGAGTCAACTGAACATTGGTCAGCTTCAGTTAGATAATATTTGTTGAAGGCAGAAATCGTCTGACCCGGGGAAAGGGAGGGAACTTCAGCGTCTTAAGCTAGGCGGAAAAGGGTATTACTTCCCTTGCCTCTATTGCCTCTAGTAAAGACTTCTTGGATGTCGGCGACTAAAAGTACAATATAATGTTAACAAACAAGAAGCACACAGAAGCTCAGTCAAAGACTTCCATATTGTTAAAGACCGATGAATAGATCGTTGGGAGATTTTACTGATTTAACAAAACTGCCCAATGAACAGGAGAACTTTTATGTTTAATTACATACTGATGTGAAAATGCAGAAAGCGTTGAAATCATAATCCTTTGGACAAATTTTAATTTGTATTCGTCCAATGATTTGTGAAAACTAGTCCTTATTGACTGTTTGTACTTTTGCTCTCCATATCTCCTGTCTGTTACCAAAAGCGTATTTGTGAACCGAAATGTCAGACTTGTAGAAACCCGGTGTGGACACTTGAAAATTTCCTATTCTCCGGTGCTTCGTCACTATTTAAGAAAGCACTGAGCAAGCGGAGGCAACGTCTATTCGACGGTCTGTAGTCCCTGCAATGTCTGCTCATTAAAGATATTTCCTGCCATGTCTGCTCATTAAAGACATTCCCTGCCTTTAAATCAACTTTTTGCGATGTTTAATTTTTTTTTTAGCCTTGTAGAGTACGTTCCTCTATTTATCGGTTTTTCTCTCCAAGATAGTCTTTCGTTCCCGGTTCTTTTATTTGTCGGTTTTGCCAATATTGTTGATTTTAACCATTGAAATTGGTTGTCGTATAGAGAGAGCTTCATTTCCTGCGTATTACAATGCACTACAACGTGCTAGTACAATGATGATATTACTGTCAGCATGTTTGACTGATATTCCATGGATGACCAATTATTCTTTGTTCACTACTTCAGATGACTGCACCGCCCGCCAAATCACAAACATGCAGCAGCATCCAGGGTTAGCATCTCATGCTAGCGAAGTGTTGTTATGACTACCGACATGAAATAATGCTGGTAAAGAAAACTGTTTCTGTGGAATTGTGGGATCAAACAACTGCCATCACTCCTTGCCAGTCATGACAGTCACGTGGTGTACGCACGCGCCAAGCAGGCCAAAGGAGGTCCGGCTCTTCTGGAGGAAATCAATGGGAGGAGGGGAGGGCCGGCGCTATATCGAGACAAAGACACGGATGTCTTTTCCTGATTTACCAACCAAAATAGGCTGATCAATGTTTCCTTTTCTGAGGGTGGACTTTCTTAAAATACACCTAGTCACCTTTGCTTTGGAAAATTACTTTTAAATTCGCTGTACAATTAAGTAAGAGTGCGAACGCGTGCGTGTGTGTGAGAGAGAGAGAGAGTGAGAGAGAGTGAGACAGAGAGAGAGCACAGAGACATAAGAAGACAGAAAGGTAAAAGCAGGATGGACCAGGTGTGTGATCGCAGGTGTTGCGTAACATTTAGGAGTTGGCTTCCGCGTCTTTTGCAAGAATGTGCCGCTGCTGACAGTCAGTTAAACTGAACGTTCACTTACACACGCTTCCTAAACACACACAATGTAAACTTTCAATGACTTTAGCCAATAATCGTTGTTATTTAAAATGTGGAGATTAGAAGTTTGAGGAGAGAGCTATACTTTGCAATACATACATGGTATAGACGTGTGAGCGCGTGTTGTGAGTAAACTTAGGAACATGTGGAGGTCATCATAGCGTGTCAGGTGTGTCAACCTGAGAATATATCATCGTCATGGTAGTCTCAGGTGTGTGAAATTGGGAACATCTCCGTAGACGGGAGTGATTTCCCCTGGTGTGTTATCACATCAGATGTCACACACACACACCACACACACGCTCAAGTGACTTTCAACCAGAGACAAGTATCACAACCTATAAATGGGATTCTTTAAACGGGAAAAGATGATTTCAGTGCCATAAGATGAATATATAAATAAATGCGCAAAAAATTTCAAAAGCCTACATAAATAGCATACATTACACTGCGCTTCTATTTAATCGGACAAAATGAAAGTAGTCTTGTGACTGATGCTTCATGGACGAGTGATGACACCACCTTTACACAACAGATGACTCTCATGCCTAACAACAGACGCACCCTTGTAAGAATGTATTTTTAAGTTCATATTTGATAATTTCATTAGACTTTTTTATCCACACAACTGGAAAGAGATTTTAATACACTTGCTACACACGTGGGTGGACAGCCACACTCCTTGAACCTTCGCCCAAGTGACTTCTGTGTATATTTAAGGGCTGCAGAAAACAACTTAAACGAACACACATATATTTGTAGAATAGTTTGTCACATGCGACATTAATTTTGAGAGCAAGCGACAATTATTATACCGGAAACTTCAGTAATATTGTTTTAGTACATAATTGACTTGTGTATGTGCGTCTCTGTGTTTATAAATATGGGGTGTTTTATGGCGATAGCTTGTGTTCAGAGTGGTGGTCAATGCCCAGAAATGTAGGCGATTATCAACATGTAACAGCCGACAATTGGACGGTCAAGTGCAGACAGCAGACTGTAGACGGTGGCAAGAATAATCAGCGAGTTGATGATGTACCCTATGGCCCGAGTTCCTCAAAACTGATCAAGCGTGACGTGTATTGTATGTACAGTGCCGAGCGTTTGGTCGTGGTCTGTGTGTCACTTGTTACGCCGGCAGCGACAGCAGCATCAGCAGTATGACAGCAAAAAGGGAAGAACTCATGGACGAGTCATTATGCGAGGTGCAGCTGTCACACTGCTACAGTTGTCACACGTGACTGTCACACACTGCTGTAGCGGGTTCGCTTGGAGTCACGCTTGACCGTGTCGTAGCTGTTCCGCATGAGACACAGCAGAAGGAAGCTGACCACCAGACTCAGGCCCGTGGCGATCCAGTGAAGCATGAAGGACCACTCGTAGGAGCCCTTACTGAACGCAGGCCACGTGGGCGGCGTCACCAGCCTCGCTCTGAATGTCGTCGCGTCCAGGTCTCGCAGTGCGATAAAGCTGATGCCACTTGCTATCCCACACATGGCTGTACATAACAACACACTTTGTAAGCAATCAAGAGGACTATTGTCACTTGTTAGCAGTGTTGTGACAAGTAACAGTTTTATTGTCACTAGTTAGCAGTGTTATTGTCATAATGTAACAGTCTATAGTCAAGAGGTAACAGTGCTCGATGAAGTATAACCACAAGACCAATAGTCATAAACAACACGAGTAAACAAAAACATTATGATCTTATTTGCTCGGTCACGTGTCCCGTAAACAGCTTAAAAGCTACGGATAGAAATAAACAAGAAGTTTGTTCTTGTTGTTGTTAGTGATGTTTGTTGTTGATGGTGGTGTTGGTGTTGGTGGTGGTGGTGGTGGGTGGGTGTTCTTGGTTGTTGGTTAATGTTGTTGTTGTTCGCATCAGCACTAAATAAAAAGTGCCGCCTAGCCCCTGTAACACATTCAAAAAGCATACAGTCGCCTTTTCCACATGTTAAGTGTCCTCCTCTGTTCACAATGAATTGTTGTCGGCATGTGTATGTACAGACAACGTTGTTATGTTGCATGATGAGGACATGACCGACTGTGGCCGGCCAGGCATGGTGGTGATGTGCAGACAAGAGATGCGAGCACAGGTACTCACAGGCGAGGAGGACGAAGAGCGACATGGTCAGGTAGAATGGCGGCCTCGGCACGGGGTCACAGCGCCCTGGCCACACGGCGCACAGCAAACTGAGGGCCGCGCCCACCGCCACGCCCACCGCCGCGATCGCACAGCCCACCACCGTCCGCGACAGGTCTGCGACAAACCACACGGGTCACGTGATCACCAGCTCCACTCTCACCCCCACACAATCTTCCATTACTGGGTCAAAGAATATAGGATTTAAAAAAAAAAGAGGGTAATGAAATGAGAGAAGAGAAAAATAAAAAGGTCGAGCAGAAGGAGGAAGTGAAAGAAGAGAAGAGGAAGATTTTTAATTCCCACTTTTCTCCCATTTTTTACTTTTTTACTTTCCTTTAAATTTCTTGAGTTTTAATAGCTCTTTGTACTTCTTGATGTATCTGTACACAAGATATACAACAACGGATAATTGCAGTATTCCATACAACAGCCTTCCGTCCTCCACGTCTGTTTGTTGTTGACATATTGCAGGCATACAGCTGACAGCCTGTGGATACTACGAATGGTAGTTCAGGCCTTAAATACTGTGACGTACTGTGACGTACTGTGACATACCGTGGCGTACTGTGACGTACTGTGACATACTCACGCAAGCGAAGTCTGAGGTCGTAGTCCAGGTCGCCCTCGTTCTTCTCAATCAGCTGTTGGTAAATGGTCAGGCAGCTGCCGTCCAGTCTAGCGCGCTGGTCAGCGGTCAGGTCTAGCCATGGTATCAGAAGGTCAGGGTCATTATATTCATCTATGAGTGTATCAATAATAATAACGATAACAACAACACTTATACAGCGCTTTTCTCTAGCATCAGACTGAATGCACTTGACAGTAACAGTGGTTCACTTGTACAACGCGCTCCCCCGTCAAGAAGATGTATGTACCCGGTGAGCTGCAGGGCAAGATGAAGTCACGATCCAGTGAAGAAAGTAAGGACAAAGATGTGACACAGCAGCGCACAACGGGGTGACAGTCGCTCTTAGGAGGAAGAATACAGTAAGGACATGCCGGGTGATCAGTGTGAAAAATACGATGTAGGTAAAAAGTCATTTTAACCAGTGAACAAAACTGAGACTACCGCAATCACAGACAACAGGCTATAGAGCGACATCACTAGACATCACTCTCTCCCCAATTAATGTATTAATTTGATTACCACAGAAAACGGATGTCAGATTGAGAAGGATGTGAGTGATGTCTGAGCATATGACACGTGCGTAAAACCTGAAAACTGTTATAAAATGGATTTGACCAGGTGATGCTTCCACTGACACAAAGATGCATTTAGGGAGAAATTAAATAATCAGACGAGTTGACTTAAAATAGCATCGTGCGCTACTACTGCTAGTATTGTGTGGATTCCTGTACCTATTGTACAACTAATACTTGCACAGTTGTTGTCGTAGTACTACACTACACTTACTACATTTTCCTGCTAATATTAAGATGCCAGCTATCGGAATTACCACCACAATACCACCAACACTAAACATCAGATGGCAAGCGAGACAACTCGTGTTTTGAACCTTAAATCAACTGCAAGAGTTACATCTGAGACTATGACCTGTGATATGTAACTATGACTATCTCACTATGTATGGTAGTCTCAAGACATGAGGAGAAAATGTTGGTGTACATATACGTGTACATAGAAAGCTGTGGACTCGTGGCTTACACAGCCACCAGACAGATGCAAGCGCTGACTGCCTGGGGGCTATGATGCGGTGGTGATGGTGATGGTGATGGTGATGGTGGCTGCACCGTGGGCAGGGGCTGCCTTTCTCTTCGATGAGCGATGACAGCGCCATCTCGACTTGTGACAAGCGGCGGGTGCACTCAGGAAGGAGAGTGCTGTGGACCTCGAGTGCTCTAACTCCATTTTGTAGTGCCCGTGCCCGTGTTGGTGGCGCCACAATCTCATTTGGACGCTGTCCCAGCATGCACTCCTCCTGCCTCCTTCTCCGCCTGCCCCAGCTGTGAGAGCTCTAACTCAATCTTTCACGCGAGCTGCCAGAAGCCAAGATGTCTGATGGGCCGCACACGCACCTCGCCAGTCGCTAGCTAGTTAGTACACTTGTACAATGTACATGTATACAGCATCACAGTCAGCTACATTGTATGTAGTCATACATCGGTGTGAAGTGTACATACATGCAGCGTCGTAAGTCGTGTACAGTGTACATGTATTCAGTGTCGTACAGTCGTGTACAAGGCAGATGTTCTCAGTATCGTACAGTTTGTACATACTATATGTACAGACATTACAACGTCGTACAGTCGTAGGGCTTACCATCCACTTGCCACTTTTCTAGACCATAGCATGTGAAGTAAAATAAATTATCAATCGATGGATCTATCAGTCAGTATGTGGAAAGAATGAAAATAAACTGAGTAAGTGCAAGAATCAGACTTACTTGAGCTCACACACACACGCTCAGGGGAAGAGAGAGATAGAAGGAAGGTGGGAAGGAAAAAGGAAAGAAAACTCAAAACGCGTGTCTTTTAACAATGCAGCGTTGAAATAAAGCCCTCCCATTATTGTTTGTCTATATTAAGTCTAAAGGAAACTTACACACATATTCCCATAAAGCCAATCTTCCAACGTACTACTTCTCAAACAAATGCTCCTTCGGTTAGCCACCACACCATGCAGTCCCTAAACATAAAAATTTAAGTAAACCGACTTAAGATATTTTACGGCAATATCAAGTGCTACCCCAGTTGTTTTGGTTTGTTAATGTTGCCTACTACTGTTACACCATTACACCATTACACCATTGCACTCCTTAGTTTGTACACCTTGTTCAGTACAGCACCATGCTAACGTTTCAGTTTTATTTGTCAAGGGAATGACTGAAACAAGGTTTCCATTAGTGCGGAGTTTTATATACCTGACATCATGCTTCCAAAGAATTCCGAAACTGCTCTTTTCACTGAGATATTGAGGGGGGAATACTATCAGATACGGGGTGTGTACAGCAGTACAGCAGCCTAGTGAACCACCCTGCAGCTATCTGTCCGACGTGCATCGCGCTGGTCGCCTCCAAACAGCTGTGACTAACAACCCAGACATGTCTGCTCGGCCTGTGTAGATATTTACAGGCTCCTACATTTCATAGGGTGAACATTGCACGAAAACAAGAAACACAGATGTCCATGTCAACCAGTCTAATGCTAGTAAACAATCCGGCAACTGAACTGCTGGCAGCATGGCTCAGTGATGTCTGTCACACGTTCACATGCGTGTCGGACATAAACAACTTTCACAGCCCGCATCATGCCACATCCTTTAGGCAGATTTTTTTCTAAGGAAAGTCTTTACAGTTCCGCCCAGAGTGCAGCATATTAAACAGAATTTACCTGTCTTCTGTTACACGGGTCACAGCGTGAACTTTATGTATGACGAGCTTTACTAGTGGAGGGCAAAGTTTTCTCATGACTGGGGGAAGCTCAGGTTAAGATACTTTTTTCCGAAAATGTGGGTGAACATTACTCTTCCGTCCTGGAGATACGAGCCTACAACCGTCACCAGGCACAGGCTGAGTTTAAATTCTTAGATAAGCCTGATTAACATCTACTTTCAGCTCTGTTGTTGACTGACACCTTCGCAAGTAAACAATCGACATACAGTCAGACAACAGTCCGTGTTGTCGCTGTAGCTCTGTGCATAATGGTGTCTCTAGAAGGGAGCAGTCACCCACATTGTCAACAATATTATCTTGCAAAAGAAAAATTGCAGCTTACTAGCCCTTGAACCTTTTTGACTGCTTGACAATAAAAAGAAAGAAAGAAAATAGCGTGCCTTCCTAGCAGCAATAAAGTTGATTATGGGTCTGACGACCTTTGACATGACGTTACAGGCTACAAAACCCTCGGCAATCATTTGACAGCGGATCAACCACACAAACTCCATCGTCACACAAACACTCCACTCGACACGATGTGGCCGACTACATCCTTCATGTCCCGCTGGTGTCATCCCCGTGCACATACAGATAACACCGACAGAAACAGGATGTCGGTGACAGCGATGACGGTGATAGATGCTGTCAGTGTTAACAGCGACATGACAGTGTCAGTGATATGATGCTGTTTATGACAACACGAACTGACAGTGTCAATGATGTAATAATGTTGTTGATGTAAACAGATAATAGCCAACATTCAGTGTTGAGAAGAAAACTTTAGGCCGGCGCTTACAAGTGTGTGGCGGGCAGGTTATAAGGCCTCTGTGAGTTCCTGGAAGTCTTGACCATTTACTGGCGCTGTGCAGGAGCCAGAAAACATTGTTTACTTCTGTCTGCTAGCAACTGACATGTCTGGCAGCTCCATACGCCAAATATGTCCAGCGAACTACAAGGCCACGGTCTAGGAGTGGGTGGGGTGGGGTAGGAGTGAGTTTTCTCGAATTTTCCGGCTTTTCACCAAACAATTCATCTGCAGTGTGGACAGAAATTCTGTTTCTAATACTTAATCAGTCAAGCATTCAATTTGTGTACAAAGTAGATAAAATACACCTGTTAAAATCTACCCAGGTCCTGTGCTGTTGCTTCCCACCTGTCACGTCACACGTTTGTAGTCCAGCACATTCCTGGAACTCGCAAAGATGGACTCACAGTTCTTGTACTTTGACACGCGCCCACCCCTGCCCCGCAAACTATTCTGGGAATGGTGTGTGTGAGTGTGTGAGAGAGTGTGTGTGTGTGATAGTGAGTGTGTGAGTGAGAGAGTGCGTGTGTGAGTTGTACTCACCATCAGGGACTGTATTGTAACACAGTCGCCAGAACCCATAGTGGAAATTGTAGTGCTGCGTGATGGTGGAACTGTAATTTCCTTGCGTGTCCACCCGGTACCACCAGTCCGTCAGTATGCTGACCAGCATCAACACCAGCGCCGCCACCAGCAAGAGCAGGACGACAACAAGCATGCAGAAGTGGCCCATGGTCACACGTTGTCACAAGCAGACGGTCACACACCTGCACTCTGGTCTTGCCAATGTGACGTCAGTGGGCGAGTTGGGTAGAACTACAGAAGAGAGGCGACATGTTACCTGCCAGGTGGCGTGGATAAAGTGAGTGGGGTAGAGTGGGGGGGGGGGGGTCTAGCAGCACAGCTTGTGACAAAGGGTGGAATCTGTCAAAGGAAGACCTGTGGAGCTCACCGAGGCCTGTGTAGTTAGTTCACAAGAAAAATGGTGCCTCAGGTAGGCTTAGAACCCTGACACAAACACCCTCGTGACGTCACGCTTCCTAGGGTATGCAATTTTCCCTCCCTCACCTGCCCCCACCCCGAACATGTCTATAGCTCTTGCCACACCTACACCTTCAGTTCCTTCCTCACCCCTTTCAAAAAGCTATTTTCAGGTAAATGACAGGGTGGGTTAGCACGGAACACTTACTGTGTTGTCGCAGACGGGGCTCAGCAGCTACCTTCCTGCGTGACTGTATAGCGCCACCCCACCCCACCCCACCTCGCCCCGAGCTGTTATCATGGCTACTAGGTGAGCTACTGCGCACGCGCACACACACACACACGTACGTGCTGTAGTGTTGACATCTACATTATTCCTCTCCCAGTTTTGTACATTTTCTTGCAAGAACACAATGACTAGACTGGCACTACTCTTACCTGTCCAGAGTGCTTCTGTTGCCTGTGACGTACACGGTGCTGACAGCATACCTGGTCGGTGCAGGCCACGGCGGACAAAGCTACCTGCGCGCCTCTCGGCGACACACCGAGGCTGTTGACAGGCACGTGACTCACCGCGCGGGTCAAGACCGGTTTAGGCGATGTCGCCAGGAAGGAGGGAAGATTGGGCGGGGGCGGGGCTGCTGTATTAAAAACAACAACTTTGCACCTGTCCCGGCATGCTTGCTGTACACCGCACCTTCACCTCGCCAGGTCACCATGCTGAAGCTGCACGTGTCGCGAGTGTCATTGTGTCATGTGTCATCGTGTTTTCTCTATTAATCACCACTAACCTGCGCTAAGCTTTGTCTCGCGGACATGAATTTGTCTCCTGAGACAACAAAATTATTCACAGAGCAATGACGCACACTATCTGCAACTTCAGGATGATCAACAAATGAGGTTTCCATATTATGACATTAGCAAGAAGTGAGCTTTATCTTGTCTTCCGCTGTGATGTCTTTATATGTTTAGAGGTGATGACCGCTAACCTGGTTATTACCGTACAATCATAACCGGGGGGACACGACTTGGCTGATGTCTGCCACTGACTCCTCCAGCTGTGATTTAATTGTCAATGTTTGATGTCAGTGTAGCCAAATACTGACACACTTGTACGCCTGATGTCCCTTCCCTAACTTGACAGGCTGACACCTCACAGGGGTACGATGTTTGGATGAGCGGAGCGACAAAAATTGCGATGGTGCCAGCCGCCAAGTGACTACCTCGCTCGCCCACTGACTCGTCTCTTGTCCTACCTGCTCTCTGCCAGACGAGCACGAGGTCACGAGGTCACGGTGCTTGCGGTCTCCAGACTCACTTTGTCAGGTCAGGTGCTACTTGCAACAAAGCCAGCAGTAGATACAGGACAGTGGTCTTTCAGTCATTGTGGTTTTTCAAAGAGACATTCTGCAGGCAGCTTATGAACAGCAAAACAAACAAAAATACTTTCTACTTATTAAATCCATTCTATAACTGGACTGGTGATGTTGCCTGGATTACGGTTTTTCAAATGAATTGTGCCGCTGGCAGCAACTTTTGGTGACCAATCTTTCCTACTATATGGCACTCTACAAAGCTTCTACAGATTTTCAACCAACTTTATTTTATGTCGCTGTACATTGTGTCTGCATATTTCTGTACATGTTATAAAGGTGCATGTGATGCCTGTACTAAAGGTGTGCTCTTGCACCTGTGTGTAAGGCGCTGTGAGTCCGACTGATGCTGGAAAAAGGCGATAGAGTAATAAAAATAATTTATTATTATTATTCTTTTAAACGAGAAAAGAATATCTACGAAGAAGGGGCTGGGGGGCTGAGCGTGCAGCGCTGACCTGTGATGAGCTGTGTCACGCCCTCTCATGTGTCATGTCCACTCTTGCCACAAATGAGTTTATCATGCTCAGACAGGCATGGCAAGGATGTCTTGATTGGGGTAATGTTGCCTGAGGGAGGTTTTACATTAGTCAACCACAGCAAAGTCTCTTTCTTCATTTTCCACCAGCGTTTGCTTGTCTGCACGCTACACAGTTCACCTTAGTCTGAAAGCATCTCTCTAGTCATGTGATGCACTGCTGACATTTTTCTCGCCGTCTAAAGTGAGACTGACTATTTCTCTCTTTCAGCTGACACCATCTCTCTTTTTTTAACGGACACGCAGGAACTTTCTCTCTCAACTGATACTGGGCTTTTTTTCACACTCATTTAGCGTACACAGAGAGCACACATGCCGGGTACCCGTACCCAAGAAGTTAATTGTACAGAGTGTGACTCAAGTCTGGTGCCTGTGCCCAAGAAGACAATTATACTCGAGTGAAACAAGAACGAGGGACTCTCGCTCCCCACCCACCCCTTCCCGAACTAAAGTACCCGTGCAAGGCCGACATGACGGTAGTCGGGAGTCGTCTCCACTTGCACGAGGGATGAGGACCATGGACGTAGATAGGTGGACTGATGTCTGTCTGCCGAGACTCACTCTCGGCCTCTTGAAAAGTTCTCCGCGGTCAGTCTCGGCGAACGAGAAGACGACCTGACTTCCGGAAGAACAACGCGAAGATAGAATTTAACAAGACTTTAGGTATCAATAATATAATTATCGTAAGAGTATTGCTTTGTTGCACTTTTAACCAAACTTGTGCCTATTTAGAACACATAAAATTAAAAATTTTTATATCCTGATAGTTCTGTTTTGTTTTTGGTGTGATAGTAACCTTTTTGAGCTTCAACACCCCTTTTAATGTTTAGCCACCCTTTTTTACTTTTTGGTTATTTATTATGTTGGCCTTTAAAAATATATTATGTTTATAAGAATTAGGAAGTTTTTATTCCAAAACCTTTAAACTTGATATCGCCATAGTTGCTAGCACGGCATAAAACAAACAAACAAACAATTCAAAGTGCCTTGAACAAATCTTGACTCTCAATGGACTGAAACTTTTGTCTGAACTGCTATACTCTAAGCATGAATGAGAGCTCGTGCTCTTTCGATATGCCTGCCCACGGAAGCGAAAACATCTCTCACAGAAAGATTTGATACTTGCACAGTTGCATTCTGCCGTACAGCAGTGTAAACCGCATTTTGTGCTTATTGTTGTTACTCTTGCAGACTTTACTGACAGCCATTGAAGTCATTCGCTAAACCACGGGGGCTAAACCGGAAGCGTTGTAGCAAGTAGCCTCGTTCTAGTAGTTGACTGAAAAAAATCGTCTGCAAGCAGTCCAGGGATAGTAGTTCATGTGAGGACGATTCTCAGTCACGTGACACAGGGATAGGAATAATTATATCATGCGGGTATCATCATTTCTTGACTTGAGGAGACCGACGTAAAGTCAATAAGAGACCTGAAGTGATGACAACAAATTGTCTGGAAGTTGGGATATTAGGGGTCAGACATTTAAATACTGATGTTCACAGTGTTAATAACTCATGGGAACGTCAGAGGGGTCACTGCAGGTCAGCAGAGCCGTGGAGGCTAAACTGAAGTTCTCGGTGGGGAGAAGGAATGAGTGGGGGGAGGGACGACAGACAGCTTGGTAGCAGTTAACGAACGTGGTTATCCCCCCTCACGCACACCATCTGCATCTGCGTTATCTCCCTTACCACTCTACCCGCCATCACCACTAGACAATCTGCATCCACATTATTTCCTCCCGCTTCCTTTCCGCTAAGCACGCATGATCTCTTTGTTGTTCACCACCTCACAATCTGCATGTATGAACTCTCCCTACCTCCTGCACACATACAAACAAATGTCTCGGTAAATGTTCGTCTAAAGTTCTCTCAGTCAACATTTTTTCTTGATATTAGGTCGATCTTTGTCTACACTCCAGTCCACTTTTCTGTAAGATGCCATCCAGTCCAAGTTTCTGTGAAATACAGTCTAGTCTCATGTTGGATGCAGTCCAGTCCACCTTTCTGTGGAACGACCGGTACGATCATCGATATCGACGAGAGACTGGCGGCCTGTCCTGGGTCGCACGCCCGTCAGCCGGGTGGCCATGTGAGCAGCTGTTTCCAACATCTTCACCAGAAGGACGTGGAACTACGTCTAGGAGTCTACGTCACGTTTATAACGCAGCTGTGCAGGAAGTTGGTGCCATATCCTTAGAGCTGCATGGGGTGGGCCTGCGACAGACATCGAGTCATTGAACTCCGAGAACGTTTTCTCCGCGTCTTCCTCTTTCGTCTCCAGGGGCTCGTCAACGGCCCGCCGCTTAATGACGCGGACTTGAGGAGCCCGCAGTACTAAAACAGTTTGTCACTGTCTTATAGTCTCCGCGCGCTCGTCTCCCCGCCACTTGCAGGAGCCAGCATGAGAGTGCACGAGCCCCGGTGCCGCGCCTGCGCGTGCGCGGCTGTCAGCCCCACAGTCGACCGCTAGCCTCCATCAGCGCGCGTGCTATGGCGGCCACGACCAGACCGCGTGCCTGGACTGCGCTCCGCCACTTGCTTGTGTGGAGATATTGACCGCCTCCTGCCTCCTCATCTCACGCTCCCTCCCTCCTTGTCCGCCCGTCCCGGTCGTTGTGCTGGAGAGCGGCGTGTCTTCGCTCCCCCCCACCACAACACAACCCCAACCCCAACGATGACCGGTGTCCGGTTTTAGCTTCGGACACGAATCCCCCTTTCCCCACCTCCCCCCTTTAAGCACCCTTGATGCTCCAGAAGAACACTCCATTGCGTGGCAAGACGACCAGCGCGGCCATAGCGACGACGACGACGACACAGCTCACAGCCAGCAAGCGGCGCCACATCGCTCAGTCGCAAACTGCCAGCCCTGGCCTGCCGCCTCTCACGGTGGTGGTGGTGGTGGTGATGGTGATGGTGGCGGCGATGACGTTGAACTGCTGTAGCCGTGCATGCCGCTCGTGACGTGCATGTGCCCGCGCTTTGTCATGGTCACGCTTGACCGCTCTCGTGCACAAGCGGACATGCAGCGGTGCCAGCGACACCCGAGGTACAGGCAGCGAGCTGCAGGCCATGTGACGTGCGGTGTGCAGCGTGCAGCGCCCGCGGCCATCAAGTGCCGATGACCACTGCACGCAGTCGTTCACTCAAGTCGCTGCACAACCACGCTGCTGGCCCCCGCCGTGCAGCCAAGTCTGTCGTATGCAAGTGGCCGCGTCTTCATGCTGCTGGCCTCCACACGGAGGAGAAGGGGGTCAAGCACGAGCTCGAAGCTGAACTGGTCAGTCGTTGCTGCAGTCGCAGTGCAAGTCATTGGCGAGTGTGATGCTTCCTCCGACTAGGATGGCCGTGATTTGTGTGTTGCCCCAACTGCCGGCGTGTCTCTCCTCGCCTCACACCCGGTGTTGACCGGCGCCACGGGCATGAGTAGCGCAGGGGTGACTTCCTTCGGGGTGACTTCCGCTACGGCGTGTTCCCTCCCTGGCTCGCGGGATATGCGCCTGTCAACCATTCCACGATCTTCGCCGGTCATGTACGTTACTCTTCTCTCGCGTGACGTGTGTTACAGTCTTCGTGTGATGTTACGAGCGTCGTAGTGACGTGTCACGACCAGAAGCTTGCCGTATGTTGGTGCCACGAGCATCGTAGCCTTGTCACTCGACATCATCACATCGCCAGCAGCAGCGCCTGCCTGCACTGGAGCTTCATTGGCTACGTGGTGTGTAGCTGTGTTGGAATTTCACACACTATCCGTCCAGTTCGCTAGATACGTCACACCCACTCCCACGTGTTGGATGTTCTAAACGATCTCTTACACTGTACGTCCTGACGACGTGACACCCAGTACTTGTGTCACACTGGAATTCTGTCCGACATGTGTCAGCTTCACGTTAACATGGATGTAGTGTTGGAGGCTAGGTTGTGTGTCACGTCGCACTTTCGCCTAGTTACATAGCACAACACATCACAGCTAATCTGTGTGCGGAAGTCACGTCACCAGCACGTCCACTCCAAGCTGTGCACCCCATGGGCTGTCGTCACAGGATTGGTTATAATCTGCAAGTAGTCACTGATGATTGTTGAAACATAATCATTGCAAAACACATCTTCTGTCGCCTTTGTCGTCGTCTCAGCCTCGGTGTGTAGCTCGTTGGTCTGTCGGAATGCACAGCATCGGAATTTTTATTTTCAGAGGTTAGCCATCAGAAGTATAGCAGTTGCTACTCAAGCATCCCAACGACTGCCAAAAGAGTTGTCCCAAGACAGATGCTCAGTCTCCACCTTCCCAAACTTAGGAACAGGGTCACAATGAAAAGCTTTCATCGTTTGTTTTAACAAAAATGTTAATTAACTTACAGATGTCACAAGTTACTGATGAGGGACAAGTCGCCGTTACACTGGAGCCTGTTGCTGTGTGAGTAGAGCACAGAGAGCTCTGTAGACTACACCTGACCTCAGGCAGCCACCTGTGGCATCAGCAACCCTCTTCTCCTTCGGTTACACGGAGACTACAAGTAACAACGCCCAGTTCTCAGCCATTCTCTGTTTGTATCTTGTTGATCGTCTGCTAGATCCTTGATGGTGTGTGGGTTTGGATGATGTCACTGCCGAGTTGTGTATGCACGTCCATGCCAGGCTTGCTGCAGTAGACTCTACTGATGACCAGTTACCTGCAACGGCCAGACCCAGTGGATTTGCTGATCTGTAGGTTTGTTTTCTGATTTGTTTACTGAGCGCACTGACCCGCGAGGTTCAAGTTCATGTTGTGCTAGACTATGACACGTGACCTTAGGTCACTAGCTGTGACGTCAGAAGGGTAGGTCTCTGCATGGACAGTAACATTGTCACAGTCCTCAGGATGCTTCTACACGTGCGCGTACCGCGTCCCATGCCGGAAGTGACGTCTTCAGGCTGTTAGTGAGGTGAAACGTGGCGCCGTTGGCGGCAGGAGGGGGGAGTGGCCCGGATGCATGCGCTTAACATGGACTGCTGCAGCAAGCGGCGCATCCTCACCTCCATGACCAGCGTGTGCGCATGTGCAGCCTTTGGACTGCTGTGTATCGCCGTGGCAACCGACTACTGGCTATTCACCAGCGAGAAGTTCAGCGGAAATGGCACGGCGCGTGCTCTGTATACACACGTGTACAGCGGGCTGTGGCACAAGTGTCAGTACAAAGGTGAGCGAGCATGTCACACACACACACACCTGCACGCTCACCACTCCTGTTGTCTCATTGTATGACATTTAATGTGACAACAAAGACAGTAAGGTAAGCATGCATGTACAGGTGTAACACACACCTGAAGCTATGGAATCAGCAGGTGTAGTAGAGAGACAGGTGAGACAAAGCACTGACGACATTTATTGCTTACAGCTGGCTATGGGGTATGGTCGCTATGATGCTGACCATTTGTTTCATTTGTTTGTGTGCTATAGTTGTTTTGACAATATTCTTATTCGACTATACTTGACATGTGCTATATACACTTTGTCATACTTACTACGTGTGCTGTACTGTGTCATGTGAAGCATATACTACGTGTGCTATACTTTGTGTGCTGTATCTATCACCAATACCATGAAGACTGGTTGTCCTGAGGTCAGATCTCGTCACAGGCACGCTGTTCTTTCTTTCTTTGTTTCCACTACAGCCTAAAGATTTGTGGTTTAGTCCTGGAATACAATAATATCCAGCGTGCTGCTGTATACACTGCAGTTGTACTGAGTCTGAGACTGTCTACATTCAAGCAATTCACATCACATGTGCTGAAGGTGTTAATTTTCTCTCCTATAAGTTAAAGACCTAACCAAATGCATTTTCTCCTTAATATTTGCCTCAAGGGTACAATCAACGGGAGAGATGGTAGCGTGGGTGAGTTGGAATGTCCAAGTTTTAAAATGAGTATTTTGTCAGATACACGTCTAGCCGTTACTACAATCCTCAGGCCACACCCTCTCAACTCTCATTGTATCCTGAGGGTCTTTCTTATCTCCAGGTCTTCAATTACAAAGATCTGCTGGTCTATCTGTACTTCTTTGGTCTAAAACTGAACTCAGAGCTGGGCAATACTGTACCGTTGGACTGTCCAGGGAGTAAACAGACAGGGACAAGTTATGGAAATGTAACTGACCTCGGTCTGTGGGTTTTTTCAAACCAATGTTTAGTGAAAGGTTATAGAAGCTTTGATATACAAACTCTCAGTGCAGCAGTGATATTCCCACAGATGGCAGCCCGCTGGACCTGCGTAGTGTCGAAATACCGATGAACACCAATTAGTTATATCACGGGGTAGGATCTGGAAGAATGTCCATTCATCATGGCAATCAGGGTTTGATACCCAGGCTCACCTCTCGTCTGGTAACGACTAGCAAACTGTTATGTTGGTACGTGTTGTCGGGGATGTAAGTGGGTTGAGGAAGCTGGACTGATGTAGTGGTTGACAAGACTCGTCACTTGTCCCTCTCCTGTGAGGTGGTAAAGAGGTCCTGCATGGACCAATCAATCCACTCCTTCACGTCTACCACCATCTCTCCTGCTGTCCGAGTCGTCATCGACCTCCCTCCAAGGTAGCCTGCAGGATGGATGACAGAGTGTCGTGTCGAGCCACACAGCCCAACAAGACCAGCGAGTGTCGCTTTGTAGTTGAGAGAAATGGTTGCTGGGGTCCCCTGGGAGCGGCGGCCGCGTGCTTGGTACGAAGTCATTGGTCTTACCTCCCTGCACGAGATTCGCCTCAGGCACTTGGTCTGGAATTACTGTATCCTCCCTCTACAAGGGGGAAGGGGAGGCAGCATGACATTGCAAGGAGGATTTGCTTTTTTTCTTATAGACATTTATCATGCGTCTGCACCCTAAATTCGTGAGTATGAGTATGGTTTGAGGTAAGTTCACACCCGCAGCGACTAGCCACGCACTAGGCTGACTCGAAACAACAATGTCAAGCCAGTTTGCTTGTTTTCTAACCATTTTCCCAGATAATTGTCTCTAACAGTGCTATCTGTCTTATATATCTGGTTGTCATGGCACGCAGGATGTTGTTAACCTGTGTTCGTAGCCCTTGGCTATTGCATGGTAGTCTCAAGGACAGTGTCAGTCATTACACCTGCACACCTGCACACCTGCACACCTGCACGTGGTCATTAAACATGGCGGGTACACGCACACAGGCCACAGCCAGCTCACCGGTCAACCACCTAACCACAGACTGGCCAACACCCGCTTATTTCGAGGGTTGAGCAACAAAGAGAACGAAAAAAGAGTTTTTACACAGACTACAGTTACCTACTTTTGCCAACACAATTAAAAAACCTGTTATCCTCCCAGTTCTCCATCACCAAAGATGCAGCTAATCAGTTGTTACCAAAGCAGTGCCATGCCAACACACTGGTGCCAGTAGTAACACCTCCACACGATGTTTACAGAAGTAAATAACTAGTTTTACATACTGTGTAATAGAGAATGTCATAACACTGAGTGTGTTTACGACGGAAGGTCAGGTTGTTGTCAGTCCCACCCACTGAGCAGCGAAACAAAACTTCATTGCTTTCTTATCATCATGGTCGGCACCGAGCTCTACAGTGTCTGGCGTCTGCACGACCAGAGTGCTTGGAGTCTCATACAGGAGGAAATTTCAGATTATTACTTCTGTTGTTGTTGTTGTTGTTGTTGTTGTTGTTGTTGTTGTTGTTGTTGTTTACACGGCTGTGGGACTGGTGCGGGACCAGTCTCTCAAGCTGTGCAGCAGTCTAGGGTAGGAGCGTATGTGTGTATACGCGCGCGCCCACGTGCTGATTATTTTATTTTTAGTAAAAGAAATAGAAATACAAGACTTTATTTCTGCCAGTTTGACTTGTTTTCGATTTTAAGCGATAAGTGGAATGATTTCTGCATTGTACAGTCCATTGTAGCCAACCTTCTGGCTAGTGAGGGTGGGTGGCTGGGTAGATTAAAGCTTTGGTGCAGTTGTTTGAGTCCTTACCGGGTGGCTCAGACAATGGGTAGACAATGAGTCTCCAGCCTGAGTTCACTTCACTTCTGTTGGTTTTCAGTCTATCCCACGTTTATACTTCATTGTGAATTATACAATGAAGTGCAGATAATGACAATTGACGTATAAACACACTACACACCACAGTAAGCACACCACACTATACTGTAAGCAGACTACACACTACAGTAAGCACACTACAATATAGTAGCTTACGACTATACTGATGTAAAAGCTAACAATTAGTTTAAAACAAGTTGTCTGGACAAGTCGTTCACCCATCTCCCCCTGGGGAGGAGGAGGGCGTGCTGGCTGTCGATGGCTCTGTTAAGGTGTCTGACAGTGTTTGACTGATGTGTCTTGTGTCTTGTAGTGTTTGACTGATGTGTCTTACAGTGTTTTGACTGATGTGTCTTCTGTTTGGACTGATGTGTCTTGTAGTGTCTTGTAGTGTTTGACTGATGTGTCTTGTGTCTTGTAGTGTTTGACTGATGTGTCTTATAGTGTTTGGACTGATGTGTCTTGTGTCCTACAGTGTTTGGACCGATGTGTCTTGCAGTGTTCTAACGTGTCTTGGTGTTGTGGCTGACATGTCCTGTGGTCTTGTGCCTCTCATGTCATGAAGTATTCTGACTGACTTGTCGCCTCCCCACTTTGAACACAGCAATAGTGTAAGATGTCTTGTCACAGGAGACAGCTGTCAGTATTGTGTGATATTCTTAAGCTTTTACAATACATGTTGATGTCTTTGGAAAGATTTCCTCCCAAAATACTTGATGTGATGTCCTCAAACTAATCATGCAACCAACTGGCTGTCAAGCAAACAACATTCATTGTGCTGCTGCTTGATCCAATAAGTTAGAAGAAACATTTTATGTGTAAGTGTCATGCACACTTGTCACTCTATTCTGATTATCATCCCTCTTGTTGCTAGTAATTAACACTACTTGACTGCTGTCTCACTCTCGCCATGATGGAGACAGCATCTGAGATCACCTGCCTGTGATGCCGCGAGTAGCGAGAAGGTCCAGCTAGTCCAATTATGTTTCAGTCATTGGGAATTGATTTTTCTCTCGATCACCTTTGTAAAGTCAGGTGGCCCCTCTCTACATCTTGGTTGACTGGAACCAGCGTGCCTCTATGTTCGAGCGTCTGTGCAATAACCACTAGGGCGACTAGGCTATCCGCTGTTGCTAGGACCCCTCGGCTATCCGCGTTACTAGAACCCCTGTTGCTAGGATCGTTTTGCCTGCTCGAGACTGTTTCCACGAGGGAATGTAAATGTACCTGACTCCACAGAGGTTGAATGGAAGGGAAGACAGCAATGGGGAGGAGACAGGCAACACCAGGCAGTCAGCAGAACTACATCGGCCAGTCGCCTTCAATGGTGAACGCAAAGTACAAGAACTTAGAGGGGAAGGAAGTTGAGATATTGGTATAACCTGACTTGTGTAATCAGGTCAAAGCTTCATTTTACCCTTCTCTAAAATAATACTTGCAGAACACTCACCCACACCCCATATACAGGTCAAAACCCACCCCACGTACAGGTGACTGATTCAGTGATGCAAAGGTGCATGTTGCTCGTTGTACAAGAGCGGGACCTGGACAGACTTGAAATGTAGAGCGGAGTCTTCATTCAGGTCAAAGGAACCTTCACACAGGCGAGGGCAGGGGGCCTCAACCTCCACACTGTTGGCTACCTCCATCTCTCTCACACTGACTTGAAGAACTGCAGTCAATGTTATTGAAGTCTATACATTGCCCATAACTTGCTCTGTGTCGTTTCTAGCCACCGATACAGCTTCTTATCGTCTTAATAATTAAAAAAATGGAACTTTGTGTCAAAATGCACAAAGCAGACATAGACGAACTTTCCGTAGAAAGAATACAAGACCTGGTGAGGGTTGGACAAGTGTAGCATCCCTTACTTCGCTGCAGCTGAGCCTCGGCGCTGTCTTTAAATTTCTCAACAACCGTTTTTCGTTTTGTGATTTTGAGTTCGATGCGGTAATTGGTGCTACAGAAGCTAATACAAGCTTTAGAGAATGCCATGCTCTTACATTCCTTGTGGTCTTTGCCTGCATCCAGTGCTTGACTTACGCCTTGGTTGTCTCCCTGGAATACATTCCTCGCATACCTAAAGCCTCTCCTGTCACATAAATACATCTCTTGCCTACCTTAAAGCCTCTGCTGTGCAAGGATGGAATTCTCGTGGTTTCGTTAATGCCTAGCATCATATAATTGTCTGTTGCTACTTTTCTTCTTTCTTTCTTTTTCATTTGTTTCTCTACCTTGTCGCCGTGATATTGTCGGTGTAAAACACTACCAACCAACCAACTTCGATACCCAGCAACAATTAGGTATTCCTGAGAGTTTGTAATGGGCAAACACAATCAACAGAAGCAGTAAGAGGCAAGTCAGTAGGCTGACCTGGAGCTGACCTTACTGCTCTAACACACTACTCTACTATCAGTTGTTATTTTGCCAAGTTTGCTCGTAGCCAGCCGATGGAGAGTCTGGGGAAAGTTCCACAACTCAAAGTCATTCAAGGGATTGCTAAGCTGATGCGACAGGGCAGATGACTGCAAAAGCGACCTCAGGATTGGCATTAGCTGGCCGCGAGTCAGGCCACTGAGCCGGCCAACAGGTTGGCGGTTGTTGCCGGCGAGCCCGGGCTCTGAGGGGCGCTGTTCCTGTCTCGCAGTTTGAGCTTTTCTCTACAGAGGATGTTGAGGTTGTGCACGGAGATCAATGATGATCAACAGGTGCGGCTTTGTAGTGGGAGATGCACGGAGTAATCAGGTTAGCCAATAAGCGAGGCCGGACAACAGTGTCGCAGCCTTGGCTTGGCGTGACTTGACCTGACAGGGACGTTGACCAGGACAGGACACCAGTCCTTCAGTGTCTGACTGGACCTATAGCCGAGCCTGCAGAGGGAGATTCATTCAGGATGAGTACCAGGCTGAGAAAGGAATCAAGGATAATAGACAAATGGAGAGAGAGACTAGCAGGCAGGCAGACAGGAGGAGAAAAGCTATGTCGCCACGTACAGCCGGTGCGCTGCCCGCAGATGCGAACACTCGATATCCCCATTGTGTCACGGAGGGGAAGGAGCAGGGGAAGTCCTGGGAGACAGGAGGCTCCTCTAGGTGCCGTGTGGCTGAAGGGTAGGTGGTGAAGACAAGGGTGACTGGGTGCCGTGCGACTGAAGGGTGAAGGCAGTGAAGACACTAGGTGTCACGTGACTGGAGGCTGGCGCTGCATCTGTCCACATGCACTCTTAGCGGGAAGTGTGCGCTTGTCGTGCTGCGCAGCATGTTCGTGATGGAGTGGAGTATGAGGAGAGGCGGTGTGGTTCTGGAACATTCCCCCTCGTCTACTCCATATCATGTTATACTTGGTGGTCTCGTGGTTAGCATCTCAACTTCACAGCAGAAGATTTCTATTCGCAGACTGTTTCCAGCCTTGAGCAAGCAAACTTCCGGTTTTTACCTTTATTTTACCTTTACTTTTTTATCATTTATTACTCTAAGGGATCGGAAGGTAAAGAACCATAAAAACCCAGCCTTCAGAACATAAAAAACAACAACTGA
Organism: Pomacea maculata; assembly: GCA_004794325.1. Lineage (NCBI taxonomy): Eukaryota > Metazoa > Mollusca > Gastropoda > Architaenioglossa > Ampullariidae > Pomacea > Pomacea maculata. Next base: position 53,341 of record SRHC01001708.1, on the reverse strand, counting down.
AAGACTGGTATGTTTGTGTTTTGAAGCCACGGTCTGATAGGTATCTTTTGTAGGGAGTGGCAGACGACTGTGAGACTGTTCCAATCATTGCATCTCCATATTATTTGTCCAGCTCCTGCTGCTGCCCCTCCACACGTGGGCTGTATAGGATTCATAGTTCGTCCGGTTTATATGTGATTGTCAAAATGCAAAGATATGCCACAGGTCCACATCTCATTACTTGCAAGATGCTTCAAAATGGTCATCATAAAACCAGACATGTTCTTAGAGCTGTTCAACACAATACTCGATCATGATTCCTTCCCTAATACATGAAGCGTTATAGCAGTCCCCCATCCCCAAACAAGGTATTATACAAAGATTTATTAAATCCAGGCTAACCATGTAAAGTCGAAACATCCTGTCCCCAGAACAGAGTAGGTTGAAGATAAAGAGTAGTGTGATGAATCATAGCATGATGGAGCACACAGCAGCCTTACAGCAGAAAATAATGTTCATAAGAAAAATGGAGTGAACCTATGTGGCGAATTCTTGGACACTGAGAGAGCGGACTGGGTCTGCTTTACCCCCTGGCTGTTATCTTTCATCTATCATTGTTGGTCTGCGCAGAGAGTGCGATATATTGGTCGTGATGCTGCACGTTTTAGCTCTCGTTGTTGTTATTATTATTCGTTCGCTGGGAACAAATTCGAAAAGAGAGTTTAGAGCCCGGGTGGGGCGACAATGAGGAGGAGCGCGTGGCGGTTACCTCCTGTGTGATGAATGGCACCAAGCGGAGGGCAGCACCAGCAGACCACGGAGGTCGACTCGAGTCAGCACTTCACACAAATATTGTGGGGAGGCCGTGAAGACAACACGAGGACATCATGGCGCTAGTGTCAACAATGTCCGCTCCTAGTGGCACTCAGTGCAGCTCGTGCAGGTTGTCATGGTGAAATCTTGTTACACGATACAAGTATGTGGTTATATAGGGCATCATTACATAACATCATTACACGGCATTACATGGCATCACATCTTGTTACACCATACAAATATGTGGTTATATAGGACATCATTATATGACATCATCACACGGCATTATATCTTGTTACACGATACAAATATGCGGTTACATAACATCATCATATGGCATCCAACCTTACATCACATTACTGCTTTGATATTTTATTTGTCAGACAGGTCAATCAGCAGGTTTATCGGCTAATATCACGTGACAAGACTGTCTTCTAGTGTCAACGACTTCTGACCTTTAATCCTGTGTTGCAGACCTGGATATCAGTCCGCCCACCTGCACCTACATCATTTACTTCACTGCTGATGACGACAGAGAGGGACTAGGGCCCACAGAAGCTATTCTGCGTCAGTATCTCTTTTCTGTTTGTTTGACGTCAGTATCTCCTTTATGTTTGTTTGACGTCATATCTGATTCCTGATGTTTTCTGACGTCAAAATCTCTTTCTTTACGCTTGTCTGACGTCAGTCTTCACCATTGTCAGGTCAATGTTTTTAGTCCAGCGCACTCACAATGTTTTTGAACCAGTTTCACAAAGTATATTTTGTTTACAGTATATTTTGTTTAATGTATATTTTGTTTCTGCAACAAAAAGTGTTTTACTCCAGCAGCACTATTGAAAATTGCTTTTTCCCTTATGCAAACAAATTCATACGCCTCACAGTGTGGAAAGCTGAGCATTAGCTTGTGTTTTTTGTTTGTTTGTTTGTTTTTTTTTCTCTTCATATTCTTATATCCTTAAAATTGAGTAAACCATATAATGTAGCTACTGGGAAAGGCGTACACGGCACAATTTATTTCCTGAAAAATAGAATACCCTACACTTGACGTGTTTGTGAATGAAAGTGTTTGACCTTTTCGTGGAGAACTCCTCTCTACGTAGTACATTTCAAATACGCAGAGTGTTATTTGATGTTTTTATATATCCTATTTATTTGACTAAAGCTGAAACTAGATGCATCATTTTTATCAAGGAAATTATCATTACTCCAAACATTACTTATTTCAGTATAGAACTGAACAGTATCGCCCACAAACTAATGTGGAGAAATGCGTCAGGCCCGGGAAGTTTGTAAGGCACAAGAATATCTCACACGAACAAGAGATACAGAAAGATCGAAGTATTCTATCCACAGGCGAGCTACAAAAGAATGAAGAAAACAGAATTGTGCTTTCAAGCGGTCAATACTGCTGAAACAGGAAAAACATGGAAGACTCGATTTTAAACTAAACTGTTAGCTCCAAGTCAAGCCACACCATGCGTCTGGCAGCTAGTCTCAGAACTCCTCCAGTTCTTGTGCTGGCAACAACAACAACATAAGTGTTTTGTCTGCATGTAAACAACAAAAGTGTTTTGTCTACAGGTAAAGTGTATTTACCTGTTAAAGCCATTCAACAATCTAAAGAATGTCTGACCGCACGGCGCCTTGTATATCAGTAGAAAAAGTGTCATTTGTCAATTTTTTTTTTCAGCCTTCGTTGCTGTAATCAGTTATTTGTTCTTGTGTTTCTTATTGTGAGAGGGGAATGTGACATATATCAGTAAGCATAGAACAGGGTCTTGACTCTGATTGCAGTGAATATCCGGAGGGCCACCGTGTTCCCACTGGTCAGCCTCCTCATTCTGCTCATCGCAGGCATCATGTGCTTCCTGGGTCACTGCCACATCAGCAGGAAGATTCTCACCTTTGTGTCGGGGATCCTCTTCGTCCTCGCAGGTGAGCAGTCTTGACCTATGACCTTGCCTTCACCATCAACAGCACTACATTCACTTTAGCACACAGCTCTGTAATGTTAGTCTCAGCTGTCCAAGACTTTAAACATCTCTAACTATTGCTGCTACTACCTCTACTTTACTCAATACACTTTGTTTTAAACTGTAGTGACGGAGTCTGATGTATTCAGTTCACCTTTTATTTTGTTAGAATGTTTTTCTCTTCTCTCCATGCACACACACACACTCACACAAGATTATATATATCCAACATGAATGTCGCATATCGCTTGCCTAGCGGGATTCCTGTATTTGTAAAATTAATATTATTCCAGTTTTAGTTTTTGTAACTGTTTTCTTCCCGGACGCCATAACTCTTAATACGTTTTGTCGGCGGAACACGAGACACTTTGCAAGTAAAACAGAAAACAATGGTGCTTGATTGAATCCACTCCGCCTGGGCTTCACGGTATAATCCAGGCGAAGAGGGAATGAGAAATGCTAACGAAGCTTGCAAATGGAACATTAAGCGTGAAGACCTCAGCGTCAGTCACAGCGCTGGAGGTTACAGAGGCAGGGCGCGATGATGGCGGCAATAACGTCCTCCATAAACTGCTGGCTGCACACGGCACTTCTACTGCTACAGTAATACATCATAGTGTGTGATAGTTGCTACTGTTACAGTAATACATCATAGTGTGGGACAGTTACTACTGCTACAGTAATGCCTCACACTGCAGGATTCTTCCTACTGCTACAGTAATACTTCACAGTGTGGGACAGTTCCTACTGGTACTACTACAATACTTCACAGTGTAGGACAGTTCTACTGCTTCTACAGTAATACCTCACACTGTAGAGACGTGTGCATCCTATAGATGCTCCATAGGACTGTATAGGAACTACAAGCGTCTCTCTCTCTGACACATACATACACATATATATCTATACACTTGATATCGCAAGGTCGTGTATACACAAGTGTCTATCTTTATTTAGGAGGAAACCTCTCCCTGGAGGCCTGCTGAGTGCGTGGTATCATACTGAGCAGACAAACCCACTGACTTAAAAGCCTTCTGCTACTTTTCCCCAAATATACTCATGAGTTTGTTTTGAAAGATGTATGAAAGATTAGACTTGTACACTGTGAGAAACTTGCAGCTGTGACGTATTTCATGTTATGTTTACTTTGTTTATGTTGTCTATATTGCTGTTGTTACCCAGCTGCTGAAACTCAGATTATTGTTATTTTTAAATATCATTATTAAAATAATTGTTAAAATATAGAATACAGACTAATACGAGCACAAACACACTAACCGACGGAGTAATTGCTTGCTCGTGTGCTCGATTTTCCAAAGTAGGCCTGGAAAGAAAACTGTCAAGGCACCATTAAAATGCCTCTAGCTTCCTTGCCAAACCTTTTACTTTGAAGAATTAAAGAGAGAGACGAAACTCGGGAATTTCTAGCACGCTTCTGGTCGTCGCCATGGAGATCTGGAAATGAGTTGGCTCCGCCAGCATGGTGAGTGCGAGGCTAACGAGGGCCCCCCCGCTGTTTGCTCTCAAGGTGAAGCTGCCAGCGGCACCCGGCCTCCCACCCCTCCACCTCCACCCACCCCTACACCTCCCCACCCCCCACACCCCACCCCGCCCTGCATGCACCACGGCGCTGACTAAATATGCGGCTACAGACAGGAGTGTTTTGCCTGCAGTGGAGGCAGCACACGAGCTGTACTCACGTCCGCCAGGGTGTGTGGCCAGCCGGGAAATCAATTGGGAGGAAGAAGGACCTGGGCTTTGAAATCGATAGTCGCAAGGCTTCCTCGCCAGCAACTACCTCCCACGTGCCGCCTGCCCGCTCCTGGTGAGCACGCTGCCCTGTCCACATCCTCCCCGACACTCTCCTCGTCCACAGTCTCAACGTTCACAGGCAAGGGGTCGAGGTCGTGAGGGGTGAGGGAGGGGGAGAGACAGGGGGGAGGGAGAGACAGGGGGGAGGGAGAGGGTGAGAGAGAGAGGGAGGAGGGGATGGTGGTGCCGGGAGTGAGGTCTACAAACAGCTGTTAGCCGAGATGCGCACATGGTGATGACGAGAGTTTGCGTGCACTTGTGAAGGACAGTGAACACAGTTGCCGTGCACTCGCCTGCACACTCACTCGCACACTCACTCGCACACTCACTCGCACACTCACGTGCACACTCACTCGCACACTCACGTGCACACTCCAGTATTGATTCACTCGTCTGAAAATGGCGTCCAAATGGCATCTCATTTACTGCCATGCTTGTTCTGATCAAATAAATCCCAGTCGAAATGTTTTCCGTGAAAGGAATGTTCTTGTCTGTTGTGAGCTCGCCTGAAAATGAAGTCAAACTTGCATTTCGTTGAAAGGAATGTAAAAAAAAAATTTATCCAATCTTTACTTTTATTCTTTTCAGATCATCTACATCTTCTCAACTGTCCCGAGAAACAATAAGACCTCGTACACCTTTATTTAATTTGGTTGAGAGCTGTGCTAATGTTCTGTGCTGTAAATGACTTGACTAATTGTTAGTGATGACATGGTGTTGGTGATACTGTCATCACATCGCTAGACACAAAATATGTTTTACCGTTAATGTTACAGTCGTCATCAGGACATCAGTTATTGACAAACAAACTTACTCAACCCTGTCATACTATCACATTCGTGTTGAAGCAGTTGCACCACCTTGGTGTACGTGGTGTGTGTGTACATGTGATTATTGTATCACCATGTAGGTAGTGATAGTGTACATCGTGTCCTGCTGATATTGTATAATCAGGTGATAGTGTCTGACTATTTCTGTGTAACCAGTTGGATAGTGGCTGACATTGTAGTAACAAATAGTTACTACAGACACGTAGTTGTACTTTCAAAGCATGTGAGTAGTTGTCAGTGCCACGTATTTCTATTTAATGCAGGCGATGTAAAGCTAAATAATTAGAGTATCAAACAGTATCAAACTGAGTACCGATAATGTACTCTTGGATTAATACAGATTAAAAACAAAGTACAGATAGTGTACAATTGGATTAATATAAATAAATTAAAAACAGAGTTACAATAGTGTACACTTGTTTTAATATAGATAATTCCAAACTGTGATTACAGATAATTACTAGTAATTACAGAACGGCACAAACATTATTTTCTGATTAGGTGATGGCACAAATCTTTCGCGATATCTTCTGTATTGTCTATTCCAAAGACAATATAAATATATATGTCAATTTTTGTATCTGTGTGTGTGTGTGAGAGAGAGAGAGTGAAAGGGGTTTTTGTATGTTTGCATGCTTCACCCGCCCAAGTTAAGATACTGGTGTAAGTAAAAGAACACATTGTCAATGGTAGTTGCTGTCAACATAGCTTATAAAGTGTGTGTGTGTGTGTGTGCGTGCGTGTGTATGTATGTGTACGTGTCGGTGTTGCAGGTCTGTGCACGCTGGTGGGCATCATTCTCTACATCGGCAGCATCACGGAGGAGGTAGGTAACAAGCCGCGCGCCACCATCGAGGAGCCCAAGTTCATCTACACCTACGGCTCCTCCTTCATCATGGCTGTCGGCTCCTTCATCCTGACGGAACTGTCGGGCGTGTTCGCTGTGTATCTGTACATCACCAAACACAAACACTCACAGCGCAAAAAGCTGCATGCTTTGAAGACAGAGAGCAACGACAGGGTGGGCAACTGGCGCTACAGGAAACCCACGCGGAACGAGAACTCGCAAGCGCCCTCGCGAGACAGATCGCAGTCGCGAGACCGGTCACGTGACCCGTCGGCGAGTCGCTCGGAGACCTACTTCACGTACACACCCATCTCAGATGCTTCTCACGAGCTGTCCAGCTACATGTTCCAGCGCGACAGCACCGACAACACCATCTCCACCACGGCCGAGATGCACGCGCCGCGCCTGGACTCGCACGTGCCGCCATCGGCGCCTTCTATTGACATTGTCAGGAGGACAACGCCAGTCTGAGGACAAGGACGAAATCCCAACTGGGAAACAACTCTAAAGTAATAATGACAGCAAGGACACGGCTAGGTGTTTGGAAATGCAAATGAACTGTAAATATTTTGAAAACTTTTTTTTTTTTTTGAGGATGACTCAATATGAAGAGAAAGAAAACTTTGAAAAGATAACAATTGTCCTTTGTAGGAGTGACAAAATAAGTAGTGGAAAAGATGTAAAATCCGTCACGGTCATGAGAGTTTGGAGTTGTGTGTCGAGATATAAACGCCGTGTAGATCACGAGTAAGCAAACACGACATATGGGAGGCTACTCTTGCATACAGGAGTAAGGTTACCTGGCTGCAGGCCTGTGAAACGTACCGAAGGTAAACAAGCTTCTGTTCCACGTAATCACCTGGAGTTGTGTCCCCAAACCACAGACGCTGTGAACTGAATAGCAAATAGCAACTCCCACGCTGAAAACATCGGCAGCTACCCGGGGTCAGCGGGTGAGATAAGAGGAAGGGTTCACGCCACCATTTTGAACGAGATATGATCGTTGGGGGAAAATTGTGTCGCAACGCGGGTAATTATAATTATAACTGAACGGCTCACGTATACTTACATGCTTACATATACACCATCATCTGTAACGTTGACAGCACCCACAAGTCTCCATTGTTACCATCAGTCTGCCAGCAGGTCCATCTACGAGGTTGTACAAATGTTGTTTAGTAGGACGGACTGTGACCAGGTGTGTGATCATCTACTCAATGCCACTGGACAACCCACCATACCACCTGTTGCAGAATGCCTCACGAATCTGTGAAATAATGGCTGACAGTAGGGAGAGTGAGACATTGATAACAACCTGCATGAAGAACACACAACAGGGGAAGCAATGACAGGTGCTTGCACAGACGGACGACCTGACAGTAGGAGTGATCTGTGGGATGTAGTCGGTTATTCTCGAGGTATTCACGTCCCTGTCAATACTCAAACTATGTTGATTATCTATGGTGTATTGAGAAGGCAATGCCTCTTGGTAGTCTAGACAGTGGGGAGAGGTCACGTCAACTCAAATGCCTCCCTTGTATAATACAATCCTCCGACACGTGCAAAGTCCTGCTTCCTGTAAGGGACCTTACTCCTGCCTTATAAAGGCAATCAGACCAGAGAATATGTAATAAAGGGAATATGTAACTCCAAAACTCGTAGCCTGCAACTGTACTACTTGGCGGCTCTGTCAGTTTAATCAGTTTGTATTATTTGCTGTCACACAACAAAGTCCATAAAGCAAGTCAAGTAACTTAATTTTTGTTTCTAAGACTTCATCTCAAAAAATCACAAATCTGATAAAGTGGACAGGACTGGCTTCAGGTTGGGACAAGACTAGAAAAAAGTGTGCAATACCTTTTGTCGATAGACTGAGAGAACGTTTTCATCCAGATATAAATTGTGTGTGGTTCCTTGTTTGGATTCGAACCGTAAAGCCCTTTCTTGTTTAGAGACAAAACGGTACCTGCTTTTTGTTTATAGGCACAATGTCTGCTAGGACATCATTCTTCTGGAAGTTCCCAAGTGTGAGCCTGATGACACATGCACAAAAAAAAACCCATTTAAACAATACCGAGTTCTCGCCGAGGATTCTGATTCTCCATTGTGAAGTCTTTGACATTGTCCATGATGAAGTCTTTGTCCCTCTTAGTCTTTGCTGTTCTTCATGGCAAAGCTTTTTTCACTGTGCACAGAGAAGACTTGCAGACAGCCCTTGCCTCGCGAACATGAGAACACCATCTGATGTCTGCAGTCATCTCTACATGGCACATGGATGGTGTTGAGCTATCTTCACGTATGACTTGTCCTCGTCTCACAAGTACAATGGACAGAAGTTACTTCCGGTTGTTCTGTTTTCGGTGTTAGTTGTATGGTCAGTATTTTTCCCAGTTTCCTGCTTTGGTGCATGGCACACAGTCTTTTTGTCTCTCAGCCGCCAAAACCACTCACAGTTTCTCCAGGTGCAGAGTTCAGATCCTGCGTCTTCTATATACTACAGCAAATTACTACCTATGACTATTTGTGTACACCTTACTGGATCTTTAATGTGAAAGTTTCTTTTGAGAATTTAGTTGATATTCTGGTGGCCTCTGTATCGAAGCATATTTTGTGTTATTTGAGTTAGTGAGGACAGAAAGCACAAAGACGCCCCATACCCCTTAAATGTCTACAACTTTTTTTCTTAAGCGAAAGGTGAAGCCAGGCTGACTACACGAGCACCTCTGATGTTTTAAGAGCACAGGCAAGTCTCGGTGATCTCGTGACACTGACGAGGGTTTCCAGGATTATAAACGTCATCGGACGCGATCGTCGAGCTGTTTCTCTCCTTTTTACCTCCGGCTGGGCGCCACTTTCACTTTTTATGTCTTATCTAATTTCCCTCGTGTCTGCCCATGTCCTGGGCACTAGAAGTGACCCTCCTTTCCCTCTTCTTTGATTCTTTGATGCCGCTTAGAAGATAAGCAAGAGCTCAACAGTTTAGTTCGTTTCTGAGCGGACGGCTCTCATCAAAGTCGGCCATTGCCCACCTTCCGACCACTTCTTGTCACCTAATTTTTTATAATATGGCAGACTCAAGATCACATGCCCTCAGTCTTATGTCTGCTGAAGGATTTTAAATTTGTTTTATAGTTTTGATCCCCACTGAACCGTCCAAGACTCACGATGAAGGGACGATTGGCACTGTAGCCAGCTAATATCGCAATTTGAAGGACAGTATCACCGTCGACGATCGAAAAATACTTTGATGATGAAGACAGATATTTTAAAAAAATCATGCACGGAGAAAGTACCTTTTTTAAATTAGCTGTTATATGCCGTTGGAAACGTTTTCTTGCGGCATTGTGAAAAGTTAAAACCAGGCCTGTAAGGATTCACGAAATTCACGGACACACACAGCTGTCTACATGACTTCAAACTGACTTTTTGTGGATATTCTTTTACAAAGACACTCCTGTTGACACTTGTCAAAGACCACCGTGGTCTACAAGGGTTCCTCCCACTCCAGGTGGAGGATTGAGCAGAAGACAATGGGAACATGGATAGACTGTGCTTGAACAACGCCGTGAGTCTTACTGACTGTTTGTAGGACCAGGCCATGCATCCAGCCACTGACTAACTGTTTGCTCCGTCTCCACCTCAAAGACCTCCAGACAATGGCTTTGGTAGATTCTAGTGATGCATTTACCATAGCTTTTCACAGTCCTTTGAGATGACTATCATCCATTTCTTGCGCTCAGTGACGAGCCGAGCTTTACCAAATCATGCATTTGCCAAAGTCCATGCTGCAGCATCCAAATTACATTTGCCAAAGTCCAGATTACGATATCGCAGTTCATTTTGCCAAAGTTCAGACTACAGAATAGGAAGGACATTCTTGTTAACAACGACATCAAGTCTGTAAAGTGAATTTTTGCAGCTCCTCTTCCCTTGTAGCATGTGGTCAAGCATCTCCATTGTCCTTGCACCTGTTACAACCTGGCTGTGTCTCCGTGTGATCATCTGTTACAACGTGAATGCACTTCTCTACCATTTTCTCTCATGTCTCTTTTATATCCTTCGTTTTGTGTTGTGGACATAGCATTGTGTGTACTATGTGTGTAACTGTACAGTGTCCTGATCAGCACACAGGCACGTGACGTGGTGACGGTTACGTGTGATCAATGTCTGCCACACACACCACGTGACTGTCCTAGCTCTGTACATAACAATGAGATTGCTCACTTGAAATTGCTCACTTACTTTTAGACAAGTTTTGTCGCTCTAGTTTTAGGCCCTTAAGGGGCGTCTCCTTTGAGGTTGTACTTTAGGATCGCCGTCATGGGTTGTCTCGCAAGGAGTCCAGTTTTTATCTCACGTTGTGATTGAAATATTAATGTTATTATTTATTTCATATTCCTAATACCAAACTGTCATAACGTGTGTGCGTGTGAATTTGTGGGTGGTTTCACGCAGTACAGATATAAGAACGGATGTTTGTTTGAACCCGTGTATGTATCATTACAATAAAGACAGGATTTCTTGTATGCACACGCGCACCACTCCACGGGGTATGTTTAGTTGTTGTGTAGACAACATGGATGACGACATCACTGTGGCTTCATGACAACATCACTGTGGCTTCATGACGACATCACTGTGGCTTCATGACAGCATCTCTGCGTCATGTCAAGGGCTGGACATCTTCAGCAACTGTCAACTGAGTCTCTTCAGACGCGTCATGACAGTCAGGTAGCATCAGCATCGCCCACTGAGACACCCGATGACGTAGATCATCAATGAAGTCAGAACCAACGTGTACCTGGATGACGTAGCTGGCTGCCTGTGTGTCTGTAATAGTGACGTCATCAACAACCATCAGTCTATACAAGGGACGTAACAAGCAGCCTTGACGGCTCTGTCAGTACTAGTGACACCAGAAACAGCTGCCACGATGAAGTCTGTAATACTGACATGAATGTTCTGTAAGTGAAACTGTCTACAAGGAGAAGGTCCACACGGGGTCCACTCTACCTCTCCCAGCCATTTCACATCAGCATTAACTGCAACGAGGCCCTGGGGTCATTCACTCCTCGACTGAGGGTCTGGGGTCATTCCTGCCTAAACTGAGGGACTATGGTCATTCATTTCTGCGGGGACTGGTGTCATCCATGTCTCAAGTACGTCGCCCGTCGTCGCCACCGTAGCACGGACATCATGCTGCCTGGTGCTGCAGCTGAGAACACAGCAGGTACACCAACAACCACAAAGTCGTTAGCGGACAGGAAGGACAGGATTTGTAGCTCAACGTTGACCACGTGGTACAGTGTGACGTAGATGGGGGACACGTTGCAGTGGAAGCCACTTCACTATGACCTGCACACTGTCTTGCGAATTACTCCTGTGTTGCTCTCTGTGTGTTGTTTTGCAAGTCCGGTGCTACTGCTTTGAGAATTTCTGTCTTGCCTGTACATTGTTTTTAAAGTAAGTTGCTCTGTAAACTGCTTTTACATTAACTTCTCAACTGCGACATCAGCTGATGCGACAATACCTTTTATGTTCTGTTTACTAGTGTTTGGTCAATAACTTTATATGTTGTTCTTGCCATCGCATTGAAAGAAGCTTCTGTACTCCACAAAATGTTCTAAGCACTATCTTTGTTTGTTTGTTTTTCCCCAGAAGACACTCATTCTTGACAATGAGTTTTACTGTAACAGTCCAACGGCATGATGTCTTGAGACTGAGGTTTGCTGAGACAGTCCAAGAGGATGTCTTTGGGCATGAGTTGGCATGAGACTGGAAACAGTAGACAGACACTAGACAGTGAGGTGGGATCTGAATATGGCACAAGTTTTTGATTTTGTTCTCAAATAACTTGACAATAATGTTACAGAAACTACACTGTAATTGGAATCCCTCCTCTCATATGCCTACTAGAAGATTGTAAGCTGTGTGTATGTGTGTTTATTTGTTTATTGAGTGAAAGCTTCGGAAGCAGAGGGGGAAGAGAAAGGGAGGTACACCAGACACAAGGCTAGCTGACTGTTGTAGGCTCCTCTCCAATTAGAGTGGAGGTTGTATGTCATTAGTTAACCCCTGACCTGCTGTCCCCTCACCTCTCAGCATGTCTTCACCTCCAGTCATTAGGTCTCAGTCACACTCCGTGTACAAATCTGGTTTCCTGTACACGTATACACTCTGACCCATCACAGCATTTTATTATCTAATCCTAATTTTGTTGTAGCGGGCCTGATGTGCCATAAATGCACACAGGTCATTCCTTCTCCACGCTAAGTGCAGTGAGGTGCAGCTAACAGGAGGGTCCGTCACTCTTTCACTCGCTTTGAGTGGTTTGTTTTCGCAGACCAGGTCATCTCTTTGCTAAACATAGTCCTTCTTTCTGTCTTTATTTCCCTCCCTTCCTCCTTTTAGATTCGCACCTCTTGTATTTGTTCTTTTTATCGCTCATCCCTTCACTCATTTCTCATCAACAGATCCGGTCTTTATTTCTTTCCTCCTTTCTTTTCCTCTTTTTTTTCCTCCACGCACGTCTGTCTGTGAGTAAGAGAGGGTGAGAGTTGTAGAGTTAAGATAATTAGTAGAGTTCCTCAATACGTAGAAATGTTGGTCTACTCCGTGTGGTGAACACTACACACCCCCCTTAAAGAGAGAGAGAATACGTATACCTGATGTCAAGTAAGGAAATCAAACAGTCCTGATGACTAGTGTCATGTCCGTGCTGTAGGGTGTGTACTGTGTCATGTGTACTGTGTCATGTCATTGCTGTGTTTACATCGGAATGCAGCTGTCTAACGTTCCTGTGTTTGAGTTCTTTCCCTTGGAGCAATACCACTGAATGTGAATCATAACAACACGTGTCCAGCTCGTCTCAACACAACAAGTGTTTGTGTTTACACAATTCTTTCCGATAATTTCTTTCTGATTGCTTTGCATGTTAATGTGTGTCGGGGAGTTGGTTGTCCTCTTGCTAGTGTGTATACATGTGTTTACTTTTCTAAAACTCATATTCTGCTACTTATCTTACTCATGATACGTTACCCAGGCAGAACACTTTTTGTTTTGCTGACATCCACATTCAGCATCCTACTTTGCACTCATCCCCGTACATTTATATAGCATCCCTCGATACGTGGTGGGAGATGGGGTACTAATGATCAACAGCCTTTTCAACTTGACATAACTCTGTGGTCTGATGCACGAGTGGCTGCTGTGCTAGCAGGATGGCTAAACCTAGCAGTCAGCTAAGCAGATTATCTTGAGTAAGTGTTTAGCTGACTGCTTGCCGTTCACCACCACCCAGGACCTAGCCCACCCATGTGTTGTGAAAGGCTGATAATGATGATAACCACTCAACCACAGCCACTGTTCTGCTCCCTGCACACTCACGTGATGTACGATGTACGGTCACGAGGACTGCGATGACGTTGACGATGAGGACGACAGTGTGACGAGCGTTAACATCAGTTCTACCAGGCGTGTTGTGTGTCCCCTCCCGTCCCCTTGCCCTTTGTGCTGCATTCCACTTCCCAGTCTTTTAAACTCATGGAATGTGTATGTATACCTGTGGAGATATGCAATCTGTTGAATGTACACTGAGGCATGTCTAGCCACCATCCAGGCGCACTGCCGCAGTTGTAAACGGAAGCAGTGGCACCTGTTGTAATAAAAGTAGTATGTGAGTGTTGGATGTATTTTACTCTAGTTGTAGCGATTGGAAATGAACCTTTGAAGTATGAAGTCGTTTGTTATTTGTCAGTTGGCATTTTCTCGCTCTGATCCCCTTCCCCCATCTTTACCGTGTGGCTGGTCCTGCTGCATAATGATGATGTACGGGGTTGTACAGCCACACAGATGAAAGAGTGGTTAGTACAACAATGCCTTTAACAGTTGAAAACAGTTTTACAATGATACACATGTTAGTGTGGTTTTAGAACAGTACACACGACTGTAGGTACACAGTACACAGCCAGACAGGGGACAGCAAGGTGTGTACATGGACACACATGACTGGTTTGCACATCGATACAGAAGACAGTGGGGTGTATAGCAATATAGATGTGATGACAGCGGTTTGCACAGCAGTATATACTGTGGGTTTGTACAGAAATACATATATGATTACAGAGATTACAGCAATACACAGATGACAGGTTTGAAAACAATAGAGATGATAGGTTTGTACGGCAGTTAGATGACAGCGGGGGTGTGATAGCGATACACAGTGTGGTACAAACATTTGGTAGATGTGACTACAGTAGAGTTTGTATAGCCACACAGATATGACTACATTAGAGTTTGTACACAAACACACGTGCTGACAGTGAGATATTGTATCATGCAAGCATCCCGTACATACGTCGTCCACTGTACGCATATGAACCCAATCGATGGCGAGTGCTCTCCCTTCACGCACTTTTCTCTCTTACGATCATCAGTCAAGTTTTTGTGTGAAATTGTGATCTACATAGGTGTCTGCCACACAAACACACAACTACTCTTTCTCACTCACAGAGAGAGCAGGGGAAGGAACTGGGGCACAGCTAATGGCGGCTTTGAGGTGGCTGCGAGGTAGCGCCTGAAGGTGGTTCCCGATCACTTGCGAAGCACAAGGCCGAGCCACCCCACAGACCACATATTCCCTGGCTGGCATCTTTAATTGGTAACGACAGCATCTCAACAGATGAAAGAACAGTTTGGAAAAACGCCAACCGTTACAGCATCAGCATCAGCATCGGCATCAGCATCATTATCGCCGCGCACGAGCTCAGCTCCACACTCACACACTGCACGTTATCATCGGCCGGCCGCTCGCAGCTCCGTCTCTCTCAAGCCCTTGACCCCAACCTTCTCTAGCTCCCACACACACACACAGCGAACACACAGGCACACACACACACGCGCACACAGACACACACACACGCCCGCGCATGCGCACACAGACCAGCGTCTGGCGCCTGCCTGCAGCCCACAGGAAGAAGCGTCGACAAGGCGCGGGACTGGGTCAGCAGCCAACTTCGCCACTTTCCGCTCCACGGGAGGGCCGGGGGGGATGGGGAGGCCCGCCATCATCATGCGCCACGGGCCGCCAGCGCCACACAGCGGCCAGTGCCCCCACTAGCAGTGACGTCAGCTGACAGCGTGCGACATGTCGGAGAGCGTAGCATGTACACACCAGCTTTGTGCACGCCACCAAGCGGCAAGTCGTGTCAGGCGCAGCTATGTGTACGCGCGTGTGTGTGCGTGCGTGCGTGAGCGCATGTGCGCGTGTGTAGCAGGCAGGTGAAGACTGCGGCGTGCGCCGCCACAGGACGGCTGCTGAAGACTGCAAACAACAGCGCCGTGCCACTGTGTGACGCGCGTGGTGAGAGGCCGTCAGTCTGACGCGCGTCCAAAACAGTTGATGCACCGCGCGGCTGTGACAAAGACCCACGCCACGACTTCACCACGCCGACCGCGCTAAGTCCTCACAGAACAAGTTTCACTTCTGGAACAGTCGCTACCTGCCAACTTTTTCCCAGAGTTCTGTGAAAAGGTCCCGCCACACGCAGCTGCTTCGACACTTCCGGTTGGCGGTGGTGACAAATGAGGTGACGTGGGGATCGTCTGCCCCTTGTCTTCACTTGGGTGTGGGGAGGAGAGGAGGAGGGTCAGCATGTGGAAGAGCGTGGTGATGCGCGTGCAGCAGAACTCGCCCGAGGCGCGCTCTCTGCTGCTGGCCACGTGCGGCACGGTGCTGGGCGTCCTGCTGCAGCTGGTGGCCGTCAGCACGGACTACTGGCTGCAGCTGTACATACCGCAGCCCGAAGTCAACGTCGTCAACGTCGTCAACGGCAACGGTTCCAAGGCCTATCTCCTCAGCGCCTACACGGGACTGTGGCGCTTCTGTCGTGTGCTGCAGAGGCGCCACCTCTCGTCGTCTGGAGCTGTCACGCACAACACGTGTGAGTAGTACTTGTGCACAAATCACGTGACTCAAACTGTTATCTGCAGCTTTGTCCCTTGTGTTCAAAGCCTTCGTGGCTTGTCCTATGACAAACATGCATGCACGCTCTCTGACACACAACACGTGTACGGTCACCGTCATGCTTGAGTGCGTTAGTGAGTGATAGTGAGTCTGTAGATGTCTGGTTCAAAAGCTGTAACAAGCTAATATTTTTACAAATGCTTGTTAATCCATATAACGACATTATAGAAGAAAATGTATATCCAGTTTTTTCATATCATTGAATGGATTAGGAAGGAGGGATGGGAGTATCATACATACACTTCAGTTTTTGCCAGCATCCTACGTGTGACCTCGGTACCAAAGTCCAGCTTGCTGTTCCCTGCTCACCCGTATATTTTCTTGTAGAGGGTAGGCTGTGACTGATGTGTAACCCTAACGTAACCCAACCTTCACCACGTGGAGTCTGCACCATGTAAGATTAGCTCTGACACCAGGGGTCTGCACCACATGATTACTGCTGACACCAAGAGAGCAAGGAGGAAGGGAGGGAGGCAGAGGCGAAGGGCAAACATTTAATTCATTTCAATTCTCAAAAGTCGTTTTCCTTTTTACACGGCGTTAGTCATCAAGCATTTTCCAAGGAACAAGAAGGGGGATACCAAATCACTCCGACTACAAATGGAGTAAACTTGCTTGACTGATGGCATATTTGGTATCTCGTGGACTGTCACACCGCTGTAAACAAGCTTTACTGTGTAGAAGCCATATTGATTGAGAATACGACTCTATTTTTAGCTCCTCCGTCTGTAGACATCGCAATAGGAGAGGACCAACACCAGGAGCTGAGGGCTTTAAGTACAAGGCTTTGTCTTGCTGGACACAAAACAGGCATGTGTACAACGGGGCTTTAGACTAGGCATGTACAATACGAGGTACACACTATGTTGGTCATGCAGAATACGAGACCTACTATAGCCTTTGTACCAAACGGTCACTCTTTGTCAAATTGGTCACTGCTTACGTCATTCCCCCCACAGGCTGACATCACATCATGACATGACCTTTGTAGTTTTACACAGGCTGACATCACATACCCATGACATACTAAACCCTGACATGACATGTAGTGTGTACACAGTCTCGCATGCTCTCGCGCTGTAGCTATTCCACTCTTCACATTTCACACACTTCCTGTCGTGATGTTTCTCTCGTGACGTGTGACTTCACTGACTGCAGTGCCTGGCTGTCCTTCACACGCTGCCATTTACGTTAATTTACTCTAATTTACTGCCATTTACTATAAAGTAAAAATTAACTAAAGGTATTCACGCTGTACAATATGCCCAATAAAGTGCAGACGTTTGACGACTGCCTGTGTACACAAGGCCCGTAACCCAAGCCCGTCACGCCCTGATTACCGCCCTGACGAGCAGCGTGCGCATGCGCAGATCGATGGCATTTGACAGCTGTAGCACATCGCCTTCATTAGCAAAGAAATCTTTCGACGCAGCGAAATGTCCCGCAGAGCAGACTTTCACGCCCCATCCTCACTTAATCGCTAGGTTCTATAAGACAGAGGCAGTCTGGGTACACACTGTCATAGCAACACGTCTGTCTTCACGTGATCACGTGATCTTGACGGTCTGTTTGACTCCAGATGCTTTCCTCATCACTCTTATCCATTTAACGGACCAGTTGCTGGTAATGCTGCGAAGTGATTTAGCGACTATCTGCCAGCTAACAAAAACACTATAACAGCTCAGTCACGTGGGACATACCTACTAACCGAGTTATGTTAGTAACGCGGTGACGTAGTTCAGTCACGTGGGACTCGCCGTGTTGGTGAAGGTCGATGACCGCAGACGGGGCGGAGTACAGAGGTAGTGATTAGCGGGCGAGAAGGGAAATTGGAGAAAGATTCCCAGATGAAGAGTTGAAAGAAAAACCTTTATTTCGTCCATGAATGAACTGCTTCCCTCAGCAATGGCGGCCTCGGCTACAGCGGACAGACGCATCATGGCGGATAACGTAGCCTTGCAAGGAGGAATGCTGGAAACGCAGCTGCCAGACTCTGAGGTTTACACACAGTTTAAAAACAGTTTGAAAACAGCTGCTTGACTTTCAGAGAAAAACCAGATTTCTGTTTTACTTTTTTTTTAAATTTTTTGCTGTTTTACCTTCAGCACAGTCAGCGCTCCTCTCGCCAGCCTCAACAGATGCAAATACCAGACGCCTTCTGAGAATGTTAATGACCACACTCGTTTTTCAACAATCATTTTCTTTCCTTCCCTGAACCGCGAAAAAAGAACTGTTTTACAACTCATTTTGTACCAAAATTCTTGTCTTGTCTCATTTTAAGCGAAATCATTAAGCGTGAGCAGCGACATCAACACAAACAATAGTTTATTTATTCTTCGCCATGGTCAGAAAAAATCCCGATCTTATCTCTTCTTCATTGAGAATGTAAATATTTGTTTTCGTCTCCTGCAAAGTAGGTATTTCACCACTCCGAGACATAAATCAGGGTTTTTGCTCGTTGTTTTGACAAAGAGTGGCGGGTAGCCTTGTGTTCACCAGATGTACTGTCGATCAGGAGAACAGTCGGCGCACAGAGGAAGCTCAAAGTTTGTTAGTATTAGTTTGTGTTTTCCGCCGTGTAAGCAGCCAAGACTACAAAAGGTAGTGTGAGTGAAAGATGTGGCATGAGTGGAGTTAAGACTTGTTTGACATGCACCCGGTGTACACCGGGGGGTCACGCAGAACGTTCCTCATGCCCAGGGAGGAGCACACAGCAAGTACTGAGCATCACTGTGGTGCAGTGGGGGGGGAGAGCAACTTGCCGGCGCCTCCATCTGTATGTGTGTGTGTTAAACACGTGCACTGCACGGCCGACAGAACCATCTGACTGCAATACTCGCTGCAACTCCATCACCCACCCGGCCACCCTCTTTCACCTCCGACCATTAGCGGCGTGTGCCAGATACCAGATGTGCTTTTCAGGCAGAAAAGCTTGAACGTGTTGAGTCCCTCTCTTCATCCTTTCTCTTTCTGTCTTTTGCAGTTGAGAGCGTGCGCGCGCGTGTATATTATACGTGTGTACGCCAGTTGGACTATCAGGATACAGTACTCTCCACACAAAACGACGGGGCACTCGACGGGGTGGGAATGACAAGGCTGAATAACGGGATCGAAATGTTAATAGGGAAACCGAGATAACCTCGGCGTTTGTGGTCGTGAACAGCATTGTGTGGTCAGGCGATAACAACATAGTTTTTCTCTTTCTCATTCTCCCTCTCTCTCTCCACGCACACGTCTGCTATATAAATCATGGGGGCGATGAAGGAGTAGGGGAGGACACAGAGTGTTGAGCCAGAGCGAGTAACTGTAACTAACTCTCGTTTCTCTTGAACATCAGCAATAACTGAACTGGCAGTCGTTTATCTCAGATGCTGAAACAAGTGCTAACCGCTGCTTCTCTGCCTCAGACATGGAGGAAAGCTGTGCCAGTCAGGCGCGTGCATGTGCACCCAGTAACAGCGCGTGCTCTTTCTCATAGTAGTATTACTTGCCTGCTCTCAGTAGGTTCACGAGTGTGTGTGTGTGTCTGCTTGTGTGTAGGGGGTGGAGGGAAATGTACTTCATATAGCATATGAGGTCGGGTGGAGAGACCTGGGTACATGCAGCCGCTAACCAAACACTCCACTGAGGCTTCCGCTTCCTCTGACGGGCAGTAAACAATGTCTGTATCAGTAAACAATGTATGTATAGTCCGACTGGTCGATGTACATCAGTCAGTTTGTTTTTCTCGGCGTCCAAGGTACCTCCAAGGTGTTTTCCTACAAACCAGATAAGATTTCTTAAGCACAAGTTGAACTACGACATAGTTGATCGCAAGTTACGATGTCCACCATTGTGAAGATGCTGGCCACCGACTGCAGGAAGCAGGACCAGCCAATGATGTCCTTGTCCTTGTCCTTGTCCTGACACAGGCGGCCTCCAGCCCACGTGCTAATTGCGATTCCGTGTATGTTTCCCTCTAATGATGTAAATTACCCTCGGGAATCGCCTCTTTGGCGCAGCTGTTTTATCCTTTCATTCTTAACTACTGTCATCAGTGATCTCATCTGTGAGGAACCTCATCAATATTCATGGAAGTGTGCGATGTGAGCCGCGTGGGGGTGTATCAGTGTCGGCACCTCTCTCCATTGCGTGCTGTGCGTCTGTCTCTCTGTCCGTGTTCGCCGCTGCACGTGCTGTTTACTGTTTACTGGCGCCGTGTTTGTGACTGCCGATAAACTGTTTATTGCTAGTGTGCACAGTCGGCATCTGACGTCCTGTTGGTCCTTTGAAGTTATACTCCGTGTTTTCTGGGAACTGATCATGTTCAGTCAGGGACATGTTCACAGCGTGTGGGAGACAGAGGCACTGCAGCTGATGATAACAATAACAATAACGGGTATTTGTGATGCGCAGCTGCACACACCAGCTGATACTTGTAATGTATATCGAATCTCTGTTTACTTATTGTGTAGCCCAGAAGCAAGCATGCTAATATACGTCGTTCGTCAGTCCAGAGCAACAAGTATTTGACATACCCGAGTGACACACGAGTATGACACTCCATACTGAGTATAATACTCCAACATGACAGCAGCTGGCCTTTGAATTCAATGAGTTCAGCTGCGGGGGACTGTACAGGAAGCTGCACCGACTCGCATCATTACACAGATTGAGTGTGTGAGGTGCGGAGGGTAGCGGGAGGGATGGGTGGCAGTTAAAAAAGTCGGCAAAGACGAAATATACAGGAGGCGGGCCTGCAGGGAGGGTTGGCAGAGCTAAGGTCATGCCCTTTCTCCTGCGCCACAAAAATTCTCGAAGGAAAGGAATGGCGAGCGGTGTGCGGGGGCTGAGAGGAGTTGTTTTCGCCGTATTTCTCCACGAACATCAACAAGTCAACACGACAAACTTTAATCCCACAACAGTTATCAACTCTTGTCCCTACAACATAAATCTAGCAGAACAACAAGTCAACACGACAACTGTTATCCTTTACAAGTCTACAACATAAATATACCAGAAGTCAACACGACAACTTTCACCCCTACAAAATAAATGTAAATAAATGAAGGGTGGAGTGGCGGCGTTCACTTGAACAGTACACCAATCGTTCAGTGTTCTATACAACCCGATAAAGAAGAGTACAAATTACTTTGAGTTCTATAAACAACCAGGTACAGAATAGCGAAGATCAACGACAGCACCTGACAGACGACATGTAAACAACAAAAGCATGAAACTCCATGTGCGTCGTGTACATAACCTCCGTTGTTGTGCCCCATGCCTATGTCTGATCAGAGGCATTCAAAGTGTTCAAACTATAATATTGGCTAAGTGTTCCGCAAAAGTGTCAGTCTACACTATCTTGGGGCTCATCTTACGAACAGATCTCCTCGTGGGACAAGATGTGTTTGGCTCACTGTACCACTCGCTCGACTGGGGACTAGTGTCGGTGTTGCCTGCTCTTGTAGTTCCGCCACCACCACCACCACCATCACCACCATTGTTTCCTACTCACCTAACACAGTTCTTATTTTTCTTGACAGAACGTCTCCTGTCATGGTAACCATGGTAACACCATGAGGTGTGGGAGACCTACATTGCCTGCATGTTTTACATCAGATGTATTTACTGACCAGTGTATCTTTGCACCTTAATGTGCTGTAGATGTGATGTAGTCGACAAAGAACCTAACATCCTTGACTTATCTGTGACTGTCTTCATCGCTAAATATTTGTCTACTGTCCGTATGTACAAACATGTCTGATAGCATGATTGTGCTTTTATTTTGTTTGCAGGGACTGAGTGCCAGCCACACAACTTGTTTCCCTCGGAAGAAGACATCAGCCAAAGCCAGAACTACGACCACCACTACCTTGGTCAGGACATCTACAGTTGTTTTTCTCCTTTTGCACATTCCTCTCACTTTCTCTGTCTCATGCTTGCTTACTCGCTTTCTTATCAATCTCTCTCTTTCTATTCCCTTTCTTCTCTCTCGCCGTCTTGTGCTCACAATGTGTCTGTGTCTTCAAACATCTTTTCGTAACCTCTGACCTTTTCCCTTTTTATCGTTTTCATAATTTTTTCCTCTCTTCGGCTTCCTTTCCTTTTCGGTGTTTTCGGATCTTGCGCTCTATATTTGTCTCCCCAATCATAACATCTTTGTGTTAGCCCTAGTTCCGATTTGTCTTTTTTTGTTTTTCATTTTTCTCCTTCAAAGAAAAAATTCTTTTGCCATCCATCATGTTCTTCGTTTGTGGGGAGGTTCTTATGTTATGTGTTTGTACGGCATCTGAACAAGGCCCTCCACTCTCCGGCTTGGGGAGGTGCCAGCAGTGGTGAGGACTTCTGCAAATGTCACGCATAGCACGCGGCGGCGTCAGTGTGACGTCATAGGTCAGCGTGCTGCTGCAGCAGGCGCGACAGTGCAGGCCAGGTATCGGCCTCCACCCGGGGTCAAAATTGGGCGGACACAATATACCACCTACACAGGCTAGGGACCATCACCAAGCATCTGTCAAACTCTCCCACGTGTGCGTGTAAGGCAATGAGACAGAAACTGTCGGACAAGATCCACGTGAACACCGGGTCCCACACTAAACTCTCGATCTTGCGTTTCTTTACTGTGTCAAGGTAGGGAGGCTTTCACTTGGAACTGGTTTGCCAGTCGCTAAGATCAGCAAATAAATGTTCGTGTTTGATGAATTAGCTGTTGGTTCAGTATAGTTTTGTCTAAAGGCTATATCTGACTATACACTATGTAACGTAGTGTATAACTGTTAGGGACAGGATGCTAAGGGAAGGGCTTAGGATCTGGGAAACCAAACACTCAATAATATTCGCCAACAATTGAAACCATGAAAACTGGACTTCCTATGACCGAGTGTGACAAGTAACAAGGTCGAGAGTCCCTCCAGTTACTAAGCGTCACGGCGGCGACGACGATGAAGTACGTCACCATGTATCGCTGTGCGGGCCACGGTCACGTGACATCTCGACCATTGCTCGCGAATCGTCAATACAAGCTGTTGGCTCCCAGACCACCTGCATTCCACTGACATTAACAGTTCACTGATAAAGCCGTCAACACAAGCTTGGCACTGGCACTGGCACTGGCACAACGACCCACTGATAACAACGGACGGCTGGAGGACAGGGGAGTGAAGCGCAACATGGAAGGACAATGAGGGGAGGTACTGATGTGATCCTCCATGGAGGTCAACAGGTACAGCAGGTACAGCATTGTGGTCAGCAGTTGTACCAGTGACTACACTGCCTGTCACGTGTCACAGTAAAGCTTCCTCTGTGGTCCGTACTCCAGTGACCAATGGACAGTGTCAGCCCTATGAGGAGCAGTGAGGGAAGTCATTAGGTTTCTCCTACACCACACAGCTCTTCGTTTGTATTTATGTCATCTACACCTGACATCTCGCTTGTCCTCTTGATGTTATTGGCACACTGTCGTCTGTCACCGTCTTGACCTCTTTCTGTGATAACCGATGTCTTGTTGAAGCTGTCGGTCCTCTCCTTGACTTACTTGTCACGTGTCATCCCCGACTGTCACACATGACATCGCATTGTGTCCTTGGAACATCTGCCGTTCACCCTTCAGCACTGTAAGTGAACCGTCATGGCGATCAATGGCAGTTCATTTGGAAGTCTGTGAGGTTGGCGGTGTCGGGGAACATTGATCAGCGGCGGTGAGGTGTAGCGAGACTGGGGTGGGGACACCCGGCAGTTGCCAGCAGAGTAAATAGCAGCAACACAGCAAGAACACCGCCTGCTGGTGCCAGACTGCTTCACACGGACAGCAAGGACTGCTAACTACGGTCTCCCACATTGCCCAATGCTGCCTCCCCTACATTTCCCACCGGGGGGAGTGCGCTTGTAAACAACTAAATAATAACTTGTAGACGCACGATGCCAGGCAGCAAAGACAGACCTGGCACTGAAGTACTCGACATGTCTACTGTAGGACCAGGGTGCTTGGTGTAGACAAACATTTTCAAACTATCCCAGGAAATGTCGTCGGCCTCATTTAATCCACCGGACGATGTCAGAGTTCGGAGCCACGTCCCGCCTACACGTAGGACTGACGGTTGGTGTGGCGCACACAGATCACACAACACAACTACAGACCAGGAGAATATTGATGATATTGATTGTCGCACACCATCCTGCCCTCCTCTATGCTTTCTTCTGTCTGCATATCCGTGAGCTTGTCAGCCCAGGTGTGCGCCAGTGAGTCAGCCAGTCCGTCTGTAGTCAGAGGACAGACTCGGCATCTCGCACTACAGACATGGCAGCCTTGTAGTCGGGTGTTAGTTGGGCAGTCCGTCAGTAACCAGAGGACAGACAGCTACACACATGGCAGCCTTGTAGTCGGGTGTTAGCGGGTATTTAGCAGTCTGTCTTAGTGTCACTAATTTGTGTTCTCGCTGCTTTGAGTGCGACCCTGTCTGTGCTCCTCTCTCGTTCTTATATCTGTCTGGCCACTCCACATCGTAACTGTAGGACTATCTCCTGACTATACCAAGAGTCCGCTTGCAAGGATAAATGAATATAATCTATACATATATAATTTACACGCGGGACGAGAGAAGAGTCAGGAGACAGAGTTGAGTGTTGTGACCTGTCAATAAAGTATGTTTCAAGCCAGCACTGGCTGACACCCTAGTGTAGGTGGGGCATGCTGCCACACTCCCATCACACACACAAACACACACACACACCTACACGAGTGTCGCTTGTGTTGTCCTTGCACAGTCCTGCACTTGGCTGTCCACCGTCTGCACCTGTCCACCGCCACCTCGCCATTCCTGCTGCGGTCTTCATTTCTCCCTATTTTCTTTAGCTCAGAACTGGCGTCCACTTGATCATGCCACCCATACTTTAATTAGTTCAACAGTAAGTAATCACTAGATGACTGCACACGGAGAAAGAGTTGACATCGCCCAAGCTGATATCCAGCAAACATCCAGCAGAAATCCAAAGGACATGGCGCAGCATTCTGATGACTTTTGTCTTTGTCAGCAACTATATGTAATATAAATTACAGAGATCGCCACTGAAACATTTATCGTGAAGTTACAGCTACATCACTACCATGAGACTAACTTACAGCATAACAATACCACGTGACCAGAAATCAGGGCTGGAGGGCACGGAGACAATTTCAGAGATAGATGAACGAATAAATAAGTCACATCCTGGCAAAACTAAACAAAGAATGACCCTCAAAAATTGATGGAAAGAAGGGGAAAATGTTATTCGTCCTTTGGAATCAGAAAAAAGAGAGAGGGACTGAGAGCCAGACAAATAGAGAGGATGACGAGAGAAGAGGTGTGTGCACACGTCTGCTATATCCTTGAGGTCGGTCTGCGCTCATCTCTTCTTCTGTTTATGTTGTTGGATTTAAGAGTATTCTGGGCGATGATGACCAGCAATGGTGGTCAGCTGCATGGAGTGTTGACTCCATACTCGCATGTTACACCAGAGAGCGAGAGAAGGAAGGGACGAGTTGTGCAAACATGAGGCTGCTAGCACTTTGACCAGTCACGTGAATCACGTGAGATGCGCTGAAGTCAATGTTGTAGTCATTGTTAACACGGAATAACACCAACCACGTGAGATGCCCTGAAGTCACAGGTAGTTTGTACCTGTGCAACACTAAGTGTATTGAGCGCGACACACCTGGTGTGCTGGCTGTGACTGTGGAGGTGTGCAGCGTGTTGTCATATGTCATGTCACCTTTACACCTGTCACCCTGTCAGTAACGTTCACTTGGGCCTGATTGTTGGCAGATTAT
Organism: Pomacea maculata; assembly: GCA_004794325.1. NCBI lineage: Eukaryota > Metazoa > Mollusca > Gastropoda > Architaenioglossa > Ampullariidae > Pomacea > Pomacea maculata. The sequence continues at coordinate 27,270 of SRHC01001708.1, read as the reverse complement.
GACATAAAGGAGCTGTTGAAGATAGGTATGTATGACTGTCTAGCGCTAGGTTACACCACAACGTCGATGTTATCATCAGTAGATGTGTGCGCAGTTCTGTCAGCATGCGTACTCATCTACAGCTCCGCCATCGCGCTAACCGACTGTGCGTGCGTGCACGTGGCTTTCTGTGTGTGTGTGTGTGTGCTAACAGAGTGTCTGTGCGTGCTTTCTGTGTGTATGTGTGTGTGCGCGTGCGCGCGCGCTAACCTCTAACGGTTGCCTTGCCCCCGCCCCCGCCCCATGGCGCTATCATCGTGTGCGGTGGTCTGTGTCGTGCGCATCTCATATGTAGTTGTGTGTGCATTTGTTGTCTTCACTAAAATGTTGTCTTCCTTGACCGACCTGGTGTTGTAACGTCCGCCTGTTTGACTGTAGATGGCGCTCTGCTCTATGCGCTGTGTGTTTGTGTGTGTGTTTGTGTGTGTGTGTGTGTTTGTGTGTGTGATCTCTGTGCGTGCATGTGTGCGCAGGAGGGCAAATAGAAAAAGGATTGTGAGAGGAGCAGCTGTTGTTTAGTTGTGTGTAAAGACCTTTAGATTAGTTGTGAAGACCTTGGCTCCTGCTCCATGTCCTGTGAAGCTCGTTGTCTAGTGTAGCGGCATGTCCGTGTCTTTACCTGTAGACTATAGACTATAGTCACTGTACGGGGCTCGTGTACAGGCCATCGTTGCTTTATTAGTTTTTGTCCTGTCAGTATTATCAATAACTCCATTCTCTCATTCCCTGACAAACGACAGCTGGAGTGTCAACGACCTTAACTAGGAAACGACGCTGTCAGGACGCCAGGTGTTGATGATGGATGTTTGTGTGAATGTAACACCTTTGTGGACTGTGTGCATGTGTAAAATGTGATTGTGTGTAGCACACACATAGTGTGTGTGTGTGTGTCCAGGTGAGAGAGGTGGAAAGAGAAAAGGAGAGGTATCTATTTTTGTGTATCTATCTTTTTGTGTTCAAGAGGCAGTTATTAGGACTATTTAACATGATTCCTTGAATCCTGTTTCTCGCCATGATCCCTCCATGATTTCGTCTTCATCACAGACAAGAGGAATGTTTGTAGGTACAGTACAGCTCCACTCATTAAGGCCATGTATCTTCAGTCAGCCTTAAATTTAATTTTGTAATTAAGGTGAGCACTTCGACCAGTTTATATCCACGGCAACTTGATATCTGTTGCTACATTTCCAAGCCAGCTGTTACCATGTTCACAGGTACAGTCAATGCGCCTTCGTACGCACTTTGGCGAGTGTGAAGTCAGGTCACGTGATACTAGTTTCTTGTTTAGCAGCTGTCCAGCTGTCCACTACAGTCGAGTCTCTTGTCACCTCTTGCCAGTCTCTTTACGCATCTGGGTTTGTTTTCCTGCTGGACAGGTAGTATTCCAATGGAAGTCTGTGGACACTTGTCTGTCTCTGACAACAGCTTCAATGTTGTCCGTCTCGTGCTGGGAGCTGCGTTTACAGCTGTCCTTGCTACAGGTGTAGTCTTCGGCTCCGATGTGGAGTTTATTCATTAGGATCATCTCTGATTGCTCCTTTCTTTATATTCTTAACATATTTGTGTTTTAGGATGTTGTGTATGTGTGTATGTGTGTCAGCTCATGTGTGTTTGTTGCTATGCTTGAGTTTATGTATTAGTGTCGTGGCGTTTGTATTCCTGTGTTTGAGTTTATGATGGAGTCGGTGGCGATCATTGTCATCATCGTCATCTCCTGATTTCATCATGCACCCAGCGTACCCAGTGACATGTCTTGTCGGTTTGAGGGACTGTGACTACTAAAGTGACTACTAAGTCTTTAGAAACCACATGTCTGTATGTCTGATATCCGGTGTATGTGCCCAGCTGCCAGTAGTTGTAACAGTGCCCCGCTGGTTTCAGTAAACTGTCACAGCAGTTTGATGGCTACACACTCAACAGCTGCGTGACGTGTGTGACGTGTGTGACGTGTGTGACTGGCAAGTAGTGTGTCCACCTGTTTCCAGTGTCATGTGTCAAGCCAGCTGCTAGAGGCTTGCTTTCTCTGTGTTTGTCCCTCACTAGCTGTCTGTAGCCATCTCCTGTTCTGCTGCTACTCTAATCACTACTATAGTCACCTGTTACTGGTCACATTTTATTACAGTCACAGGTTACCTATGCTGTAGTTATTACTGAGTGTTACTGGTGTGATGCTATTGTATTCATGTTACCAATGCTACTGTAGTCACCTTTACTGTGGACCTGACAATAGTCACTTGTCTCTGTATGGTCTCTACTGGTTTCATGTGTCTAGCTCAAGGGCTGCCACTATTGTTGTGATGTATTTATGTGTTGTTGATATTAATCTACTGTTAGTACTGTGATGTGTGTATCATTCGTTATAATAACCAAGCGGTGTGATCTTACTGGCTCTGGTACTGATACTGATACTGATGCTGGTAGTGATACTGATACTGAGTTTTGTGCAGGAATGTTGCATCTGTGCTTGACTAACAACAGGTCTTGACTCACCTGTGTAGTAGTGAGGTGAAGTTTGCATCAAGCTGTAATATCTGACTCCTGTGAAGCACCTGTGTCTATGGCTTTACATAATGTGTGTGGGACTGCATATTGCAGTGTTGGTGTCATGTCTATGTTTGCAATGTGTATTGACATTTCCACATCCATCGGTTAAAGTCTACATTAACAGTCTGTCACACATGTACCAAGTGTGACTGGCATATTATTGGTGGGCCTCCACGTGACTTGCCTGCTGTGTGTTTGTGTTGACAGTATGTGACAACTTGCTCTCTTTTCTAGTGTTTGTTGATTGCTCAAAGTATTGAACATCTGATCATTGCTAACCATTGATGTTGTCCGTAAGCATTTATGTATATGAAGTTTGGGTCACTTAACTCGTTAAAAGTGCTAAATTCTAAATTTACTCGGATAATTCTGTATTTTCTACTTGTGAATGATAGCTTACTATAATACAAGTCAGTTTACACAAGGAATAATTTATTTTAAAAAATAACTGTGGCGATTCTTGTTTTATTGATTACCTCCAGTACATTACAATACATTTACTTGTCTCTTTACATTCACAAAGAAACAGATGTTAAAAGTCTCCACAAGCTGTCTGACAACTGAATGTATTAATTATGAATACAAAGCAGATAATGTAGGATTGGAAATTAAATATTTCAAGACTAAATATTGATGGACACCTTGGCCTCTGTATACATTTTATACTGATGCTATGCAGTATACTGATTTTTGACAGTTGGATGTGATTAGAAGTAAAGCTGTCTTCTTTGAAAGACGCTGAAATATTGTTTCTACGACTACTGAATCTTGACAGAAATACTGACAATGGTGACTAGCCTTATATACTGACCATTCTGATTATTTATACTTCTACCTTTTCTAAAGAAGATAGAGTAGATTTTAACGGTTTAAAATTTTAAACTGCAGGTTATAGTCAAAAGATAGTCAAAGACTTCAAGAGGAGATAATACTACTTCAAAGATTGTGTCGTCAGTGTCATTTGAAAAACCTGATTCCTTAAACAGTGTGTGTTTGAAAGAGAGAGTGGGTAAGACAGATAAAATAATTATTAACTCTATTACAAACATCTTATTTCTGATACTAGTTTTATACTTTGATGATGTCAACCTGTGATTATGGTAAACGTGTATATGATTCATTTGCAGGTGTGTGTTAGTATGAGTGATGTAGAATTACAGAGAGTAGGAGATAATGATAGAGAGTAGGTTCAGGTACCGGCAGACACATATTTTCAAACTGCTGTGCAAGTTAGTCTCACACACAAGACTAGGAGTAGAGGGTGTGAGGCAGTCAGCCACAAAGAGCGCGGTTCACCGGGTACTGAGGTGTGCAGGCCGGGCCCACTGCACCCGGTGTGCCACTCTAGCCGCTTGCACCGACAGTGGTGGTGGGAGGGTCGGGGGTAGGGGGGGGGTCACTGCTGACTTTTCTCCGAGTGCCTGGCATTTCTAGTCTTCTAAACAGCACACGTGTTGACGGAGGCTGGCAGACTTGACAGGAGATGAAGGATGAAGAGCGAAGGGGCGAGCTGGCAGTTGTGCTGACTCTAGATGTTTAGAGTTCTTCCTCCCCTCCACGCCCTCCTGCACACAAACGAAACATGGGGTCAGAATGTGAGGCCAGTCAAGGGTCTGGGTTTCTGTCAAGCAGGTAGCACAACAACCAAGAAATTCCTTGGTCTGGACGCTAGCAATCTTGGCTCATCTGGCTTTTGTCAGCCTGCATCCACGGTTTAGGTTCATTAACACACCATTAAGCGGCGATGTGCATCTGCATCGCTTGCATCTTTCATCAAACACTTGGCTCTTTAAGGACCCATGTAATCACTCTTATTGTATGTAACCGAACGGATAGAAATGGTTTTCAAAAGGTCACGGATGGTCAAAATTGATTCGCCTTGAAAAGATTGGATAGATCACGGTGATTTGTCTTCTTAGCTTGTCACTGACGCATTGTTGACTTTGGTACTCAGCAGGGAATAGTCAGCTAGCGGCGTTTGTTGACATTCTCATTCACCAAAGAGTGCTCACCTACTAGTGCTTTCTTACCTTGTAACGAGCGCATAGGTAACCTGGCCCGCAGGTGTCTACAGCGCACCAACCAGCTCCAAGTCCAACAAACGTGAGTGGTTAGTAAGGGGCAAAGGCAATTAAAAATTTTTAAATCGGTAAGAACACGAGATTATCAGCATGGCGTCAACAGTATGGCGGCATACCATAGGACGTCAACAATATCGTGACGGGAAGTGCACGCTATCATAACGCTTTGCTAATGGCGCCATACCATCGGGCGTCATCAGTATGGCGGCATACCATAGGGCGTTACAGCAGTATGTTTCTGTGGCTGACGTCAGCAAGCAGGTTGCTACTTTCCTGGTGGGTGTGGGTGCCTTTAAGTCAGCCATTGGATGCCGGCGGAGGGAACGCTCCTTCTGTATCGGATGTTTCCTTTCTTGGCCCCCGTGTCACACGTCCATCTCTGACGTCCCTCACTCATCCCCCATTGTGTTCACTGTTATGTAGCTGTTGATCCCCGGTAGCTGTACCTGCATCATTGGAAGGTGAGAAATGCGGTGGGTGCTGCAATGTGCATGTGCATGCATCTGATGCTGACTTGCGCTGCAGCGAGGGCGCTGACATGACGCCAGCCTCGTGGCTGTTTGTGGGAAGGGTAGGTGGAGGAGCACGAGGTCGTGAGGAACGGTGTCAGCCATGTGCCTCCAGGTAAGGCACGGCAGCTTACAGTCCAAGGTCTTTTCGCTTGACTCTTTTGCCGTTCACCGCTTACATCCGGGCATTTACTGATGTGGAAATATCGCTTTTTAGGACTTTCCTTCCTCACATAAACAGAAGATTTCCACAGTGATTGATTCAAACGCATAAGATGGTCTCCTGTTGAGGAATCAGGCGTGGTCCATACAGGTATAAAGCTTGTCAGACCTCGAGTCATGCTGTTCATTGTTGCCTGGACATCTTGTGGAGAGCGAGAAGTACAGTAATACAGGGAATGGCGGTCACTGACCCCGCGCTATACGGACTGACCCCTACACACACACCTCCAATGTCCTCATCTTCCTAGTCATTGAGTGTCTCTCAACTCGTCATTGTGGCTAGTACCTACTACATGATGCAGTACATTTCCGTGTACACATCTACCTATTACACGGCTTAGTACATTTCCATGTACACGTGTACAGCGCACTGATCCCGTGTAAACACTTCAAGGCACTGGGAAGTGATGGACAGTCATTGTAATAACGGTGAGACACTTAAGTAGCCGCTTAAGACCTCTATAAATGAGTTTAGCAACAAGCTAATACAAATAGGCTACTGGGAGATGTGATTCAACCGCAGGCCCAAGTAGATTCGACCACCGGCCTGAGTCGATCTGACCTCCGAGTAAAAAAGTTACCAACATCGTTGTTTGCTTTATGTCAGAGGAACGACATTTTCTGTACAAATTAGTCACGTGATGTGTGTAGGAGAGCCCCCATTATCAAATGAAAAGTAGACGCCATTAGATGTGGTGCGTGGAAACCTAATTATGAGTAAAAAAAAAAAAAGTCTTGCTGAATTTAATTTACGCAATAGCAGAGCAATCGGCAGAGCACAGCCGTATAGCTCGCTCATAGCCATGCTTTTTTTTTTTTAAATAAAAGCGTTAAAAATGTGAAGATGTTAAAATATTTAGAAACTCTCTCTCTCTCACTCACACCCACACACACACGATCGACGTGCATCAACCAAGGACGACAAAGGAAAGAAGTGGCATAGTAATCAGGGGGAGGAAGATGGGAAAGGGGAATGGCAGACACTGAGGAGGCAAGAATGTGAACATCGTTCACTGTCTGCATAGTGTTTGCCCTCCCCCCATCTCTCTCTCCAAAGCCGAGCATCTTGCTATGGCAGTTGATAGTACATCACAATTCACTTATTTTGTGGTCAATCTATCGCAGATATGAAAATTTGGTCGAGTGGACTATAGGGTGGTGGTCCAATCAATCTATGGTCGAATTGGCAAGTGGTCGAGTAGACTGGACCCTATGAATATTGCGAAAATTCCTACAATATACCAGGGTTTGTCATGTGTCACGAACAGTACAATGAAGTACGCGTATGTATTTTGCCAATAACAGAAAATATCACAATAATTTCCACTTGGAAACATCAGATCAAACGTTATGGTCCATTGCACTGGGGGCAGCAGGGGGTCAAAATAAACAACAATAAAGCAATGCCCTTGTGGTGATGGCAGCAGTTCAACAACGAAAATACATAAAAGTTGCTTGCCTGTGTGTTAGAGAATGTAAAAGAAAGTGTGTGTGTGTGTGCGAGTCTGTTGGTGTGTGTGTGTTACAGAATGTGTGTAAGAGAAAGTATGTGTGTATGCGAGTCTGTTGTTATGTGTGCGTGTTTATGTGTGCAAGACAATGTGTGAGAGAGTGTGTGTGTTATTAGCTGCCGAGCTGAGTGTCGACTTTGTCAGTCATTGCTTTTGTTTTCATCACAGATTTTTGTTTGCTGTTCACGTGCGTGGTTTTTTCCATGCTTGCGTGCGTCTGTGTAGTCTATGTGTGTCTGTGTAGTCTATGTGTGTCTGTGTAGTCTATGTGTGTCTGTGCGTCTGTGTAGTCTATGTGTGTCTGTGTAGTCTGTGTGTGTCTGTGTCAAGCTGAGTGCGTGCCTTGGTGTGTTCCTGCAAGACATGCATGATGTAGACATCTTTGGTGAGCTGTGTCTAGTGTTTGAAACATTTCACGTTGTCTTGTGGCTTTAGTGTCTGAAGACACTTCACGTTGTCCTGTGTGTCATTAGGTCAATTCAGTTCATGTTGTGTCTCTGTGTGTGTTTTTGTGTGTGTGTGTCATTAGTTCAGTCAGTTCATGTTGTGTCTTTGTGTGTGTGTGTGTCATTAGTTCAATCAGTTTATGTGTGTGTGTGTGTGTGCACGATGTTTTTGTGGATGGTTGTATGTGTCTTTACTTAGTTATTAAAAGTGGGATCATTATGAAAGTAGCTTTTTATGTTTTGTTCATTACTATCATATCAGTTGTTTCGTATTATCCATCAAGAAGAATTATTCATTTGTGTTTATTATTGTTGTTTGCCCATCCACTTTAGTTTTTCTTCTAACTTTATATTTTATTATCGTTGCTTTGGATTTTAGACTATGGCATTACATCCTTTACTGATGCATTTCATTGGGTTAGCCTTCAGCAGGATAACAGTAACAGAAAATATTAATACACGCACGTGCCCTTTATTAATAAAAAAATATAAATTATAAATGAATTTTCTTTGCCTAAATTTTTGAAAATGTTAGTATAGCCTGGTAAATTCTGCCTTATTTGGTTAATTATCAAAATGTTCCAAAATTATTGCTATTTTAATCGAAGTGCCCACACACTACATCATGCTAATGCTAACAAACCAGATTTTTTTAAAAAATGAAAATAATTAACAATCTGTAAAATGACATTTTGTAGACAAAAGAACTTTGATAGTGAAGGACCATGTTGATGCCGATGAAGCATCATTGCACTTAGCAGTCGGCCATTGTCACAACATTTAAAACATCATGACAGAAGATTGACACTCCAAACACATTATGGTTAATTAAGCTGTGTTTGCAAACATTTTCACGATGTGTTTGGTGGTAAACATTGCCACGATTCGTCTGACGCACACCAAGTAGTGATTCAACATAAAAACTCGGAAGAGTTCGGGCAAAGATAGAAGTGATGGCAAACTCATGCATGATTGTCCGAATGGATGTACTTGTGTTAGTGTCACTGGCCTCAATACATTTCATGTTGTTGTCATAGTGCCATTGGCCTCAGTACACTTCATGTCCTAGTGTCACTAGCCTCAATACACTTCATGTTGTCATAGTGTCATTAGCCTCAATACATGTTGTCCTAGTGTCACTGGCCTAATACACTTGTTGTGTTAGTGTCACTGGCCTCCCTACACTACATGTTGTGTTAGTGTCATTAGCCTAATGCATGTTGTCCTAGTGTCACTGGCCTCACTACACTGGCATGGCTGTACGAACCCTGCATGAGCCCATGTTTCCTGCATGCGCGGCACAGCAACCATTCACCTCGTGTCGCCTGAGAAAGTTAACCGCTAAGTGCTACTAATACTCTAACCATTCTGTCTCACTTTAACCTCACACCATCCTTGCGGTACAGGAACAAACCCACAGCAGGCTCACTGTCACCAACCTCCCAAACCTCTGTTTGTGTCACCATGGTGGACATGGCGTCTCTGATGAATAAAAGAAGAAGGCGAAGAGCAAGGCACAATTCCTGAGCTAGGTGGACAAAAGCACCGAGCAGCACACGATGATACAACATGTCCGTCCTGCTTACTGACAGCACACGATGAACTCGATATAGCCTTATAATCCATTCTCGGACCGTTCTTTGGCTACTGTGACGTCACTGTAACCGAGTGCTGGGAGTGTGATGATGATGGTGGAGCCTAAACTCCCATGCACTCAATCAAAGGCAGGAATAGCGCCAGCAGGTGTCGATTCCTTTGCTCTTGACCGCTTGACCATTAATGTCACGGCTACGTCCCTACCCACGTTAGTCTAGCTTCAGGTCATCTCAACTGCTACGTGGTTCTACGTGGTGGCGCTGCTGCAATCTGCATCACCTAACATCATCCAGTCGACTGTGAAAACCTGGATGCTTGTTAACAAATTGAAAATATGACGACAAAGTCCTTCAAACAGCTTCTACAACTGAACCGAAATATGTGTCACTGCCTTTATTTTGTCAGGGTCTGACTCTTCCTCTCTCTTCTGTTACCTTCGTGACATCCTTACCTTCTGACTCTCACATCAATGCCTTCTGTTAATTCCATCTTCCTCGAGCTTCGCAGGATCAGTGACATCCAGCCATACCTGCCCACGTCTGCTTTTGTGTTTTCCCGTCTGGAATACTGCAACTGTCTATTCGTCGTTGTCTGTAACCGCCTACTGTACAAACTTCAAAGGGCCAAAAATAACATCGATTGTATTTTCTTCCGTCGGCAAAAAGCGAACCACAACACATCCTCCACCAGCTTCACTGCCTGCCAGTCCGAGGTGGCATTGATTCCAAGATAGCCACTCGGCTCTCTCTCCACCATACCTGTCTGACCTAGTGATGTCTGTCTGTCTCCTCTCACTGCCACGCATCACACGGGAGAAGTTTGGCAGACGATCCTTTTCCTCCTCAGGTCCCACTGTTTGGAGTCATCTACCCCTTTTTCTTTGAACTGTGTCTACATTTGAAACCTTCAAATCTCTCGTCAAAATCATTTAAAAAGAAACTTCTTGCATAATCAGAAGTACAGTTCCGCCCACTCCTCACCTTCTCATCCATGGCGTTGTCTGCTTGACGACGCGCTTATGTTGACTGTGTGGTTGTGTGTTCGTTTGTAGTCTTTAGTGTACAGCACATCGAGTTCGCATCTACACACTCTGTTGTTGTTATTGTTATATATGCTAGCATAGTGAGGAATATGTTAGTGCTCATACATGATTAATGGAGTACTGGTGGCCCGTATACAGTCAGCGATATATGTAGACATACTCTGTGTATAGTCGCTAACGGTTCCGCAATATATGTACATATACTCTGTGTATAGTCGCTAATAGGTCGGACTTGAGCACCTGATTGACACTGGACAGTCACAGGTCCGGTCTAGGGTCAAAGGTCAATATATTTCCTGTTGGAGGTGAAATAAGATGAACAGGTGCATGGGTGGGAGGTACAGATGTGTTGTCTTCTTTGCGCATTTCATTCATTCATCGCCTAACGATCCTTCCGTCTCTGTAACTATCATTCATCCACTGTACCTGTCTATGAGAGTGTAAGCTGTCAGTGTGTGTGGGTACGTGTCTGCTCGCACAGGTGAGCAGCGAGTGAGTGGTTGGCTGCTCAGTGACCGTGACTGTTGCTATGTGTAGGTGTCAGAGATCGCCCTGACATCTGCCGGTCTCTCGCTGACACGGCGCAGCTGTGTAGTGCAGGTATCGTGTGCCAGTGACTGCCTGCCACTCTTGTGCCTCGCCCTTCCTTTGTGTCACGTGCTGCGGTCACGTGACTTGCATGGGGCGTGAGTGTGACTCAGTTTTTTTACCTTCCCAGTGTTGTTGACACTGCCAGAGCCTAACGTGCTTTACCTAAGATGCTTATGGTAGTCAGCATGACTGTAGGCAGTAGTCTGCTTTGCACGTGGATGTGCGTGACCCGACTGCGTGCATATTGACACCTGTGCATGTCAGTGTGGCCACGTGACCGACGTCTGTCCGTGTTGACGTCATCCTTGTGCTTGTAACAAAGAGTGCAGACACACTGACCAACTACTCACCCTGCTTCTCCTGATGCCACTAACAAACACATGTCTAACTTGTAATTAGACTTTCGTGTTATTTCCATTATTGTACCTTTATGGGGTGTTGGTGGTTTGTTAAATCTTAAACTTTAATGGTTCTTTTGGTCTGTCTGTGTGTGTGAGAGAGAGAGAGAGAGAGCGCGCTTCATAGATGATCATGATTTTTTGAATGCGTGGTTTTTGTTTAAACATTTTTAGACCCGCTGCTTCCGATGCTGGTCAAAATGTGTTAATGAGTGAACTACCTGCAGCATGATAGTAAGACTGTGAATTCAAAGCTACCTTCTATTGAAACCATTACTGTAATCTGTTGTCGCGATAATGAGGTGTTTAAGCTGATAATTTTTAAATCAAAGTCTACCCTATAGATGATCACTAAGACCTACCCGTTTCTGTAATATTTGAGCTGTTGACATCTTCATGCTGCCACAAAAAGCAGCAACACTGTTGTCACAAGCCATCTTCATAACTAAAGATTTAAAGCTAGTATTTATGGCTATTTCCTATGGACATTAGTGTCAGGTGAAAGAGAATGCTGTTAATGGCTGTAGCTAGGACACGGATACGGTCAGGCGAGTATAGACAGTGAACTGACAGACCATAAATACTGAGGTGACAAGAAACACAGAAAGCAGACTTAACGCTATACATGTGTGCGTGTGTGTGTGTGCGTACGCATGCGTGCTTGCCTCTGTGTCTCTGCAGACTACACGAGAACGGCTATCGCCTTCACTATTATCGCTATCATTATCATGATCATCGGCCACAGCTTCGCTTTCTACGCTGTGCGGCGCCCTCGCTACATCATCAAGCGACTGGCGGCGCTGCTGCACTTCATGACAGGTACGTGCTCGCCAGGCCACGTGACCACGTCTTCATTATCCTCATCCCTCTAATCATCGTTATCGTTCATTGATAGAATTTTATGGAGGGGTGATTTAATGAGTTGACTTGCTGTCGGAGAGTTAACATAAAAGAGATTATTTTATGTATATCACAGCTGCTGACCTTTGACCCTAAAACAGAGGGTTGTGTAGGAAAGCATTTCGTTGTAAAAAAAATTCTAGGCAAACAGGTTCTTCTATGGTCCTAGAATAAAATAAAGAATAATTACAGAAAATTAAGTCCAAGTGTAGATTCTATCGATAAATAAAATACACGTGTATAGTATACTGCTGTGTGTGTGTGTTCGCACGCGTGTGTGTGTGACAGCGGCCTGTCTGCTGGTGCTGAACGAGGTGTTTGTCAAGACAGTGGAACACGAGAAGGAGCACATGCCGGAACGCATCCCGCCTGAGGCGCACACTGAGTACGGCTTTTCTTTCGTCCTCTCCTGGATCGTCTTCGTCCTCTTCGTGCTGGCCGGCCTCGTCTTCCTCCTCATGTCGCACAAGCGCAAACCCGAGTACGCCGACAACAACGACGCCATCGAGGACGAACCCATGCAGCTCGGGCGCCGATAGCACCACCAAGGTTCGCACGAGATGTAAGCCTGTCCTGCTCGGTCACTAACTGATTCGCAATAATTGCAACAAACTTTGAAGGGATGGGTGAGGGGAGGAGAAGGTGGTGTCTGCCTTTGTCTACTTCTGTCGACTCCACCTTAATGACAGTTACAAAGGGAGGAAGAAACAGGTTGTGTTGGCATCCATTTGAAATAGTCATTATTACTGGAGTGATGGTGAACACGTGTCATCACCGACAGCATCAGCGGGTTGTGCACCAGCAGGGCGCGGGGCTGCCAGCCTCAGCAGCCGACTGTAGAAACCTTCCCATGAGGCCTTGCCCGCTCTCCACGGTGACCTCGGTGCTCGGTGCAAGCAGAGGTCGTGTTTCTGGCGCTGATATTTGTGGCAGACATGCTCGAGACATTTTTCGAAATTCGACTTGATATTGCTCTGCCTGCGAGTAATTGCATGGCATGGTTACTGTTTGATAAGCAGCAGCTGGTGTTCACCACTTCATGTCACAGCATCTCCCCCTCGGCGTCTCGCCACCCGTTCTGAACCCGAGTGCAACAACGAAAAGTCTGCACTTGACCCAAAAGAACATGTACACGTTGATGGTTTCATAGAAACAGAATATCCATTGCCATAGTGACGGTCACCTGGTCACAATCGTGTCCCATGCAGATTAGTGTTCGATTATTAACGAAGTCGCTGCAGAGTATGCATTTCACAAAGCAAGTCGCTGTTCGCCCACAAGTCACAGCATGTCTGCCACTCCAGTATGCCTTTCCTCGATTCATTTATTTGATTGGCAAAGTACTGCTACCTAGTGCTAATTTCACTTGGAGGAAAGGGGTAATGAAGGGATGACGAGTCGCTTCCAGAGAGAAGTACATTCACCTCTGACCTTTAGGTCCTATAGCGGTCACATGCCAAGTGTTCTTCCAACAAAATCCCACCCTCCCTCAGGTATCTATCATCTGCTGTTGTATCCTCGTGCCACAGACCTGTAGCCACACTGCACTGTCCACACCTGGAAAGTATGTCTCACCTGTCCAGGCCAGGACCCGGCGACCAAACACCGGCGACATGTGTGACACCTGCGGCAAGCAAACCAGAGATGAAAGCAGAATGTGCACTACAGATAGAAGAAGAATGCACACGCGTGAAATGACTTTTTTATTGCTGCATCTATTTTCACAACATAGGGGACAGGGACTGAAAGTGGGAAACGTGCCTAATATCTACATCAGTCGGGATCAGCTGCTACCACCTTTCTAAAGACACAGAAGATGTAATCTGTCAGGTGTTACCACTTCTCTGAAACCAGACAGAGTGATGATGCAGTATCTGTCAGGTGTTACCACCTTTCTACAGACACAGCACCACAAAGATGCCATCTGTGGCCTGACCACTTCTACTGAGACAAAGATGTCTGTCCGCGGCTGCCACCCAGGGTACAGAGAGGAGACAATGAGAATGAAACTACTGCTTGCATGTGTGTAGGACTGTTTGTCTGTGTGCAAATATCCGCCTACAGCTTCAAATCTGGTGCTGATGCAGCATTCTATACCAGCTCACTGTAATGAGCACATTTGTTTCGCTGAGCAAGGTTTGTACAGTATAACACAGTGTCAGGAAACGTGTCTCAGCTGAACTGTTCTCGAACATTCGAACAAAGAAGAACATGAACAGCAAGTTGTTTACAACCAGTGTACCGAACTATTTTAAATTCACTAAATGTAAACATAAGCTTTGGATGTGTACGCAGCAAACTTCCTCTAAGCAAGGTATATTTTCTTGGTAAATCCAGTCATCTTTTATTTGGTCTCTCTATGTAATTATTTTATTGCACTTATATCCGCGTTTACAATTACTCAGACAACTTGTCACACTTCGTTATGTCAAAGTTATATTTTTGCAGCGATTTTGCAACGTTCAAAACAAACTATCTTGATCTTCGATCCTATTGTTTACTATGTTACAATGTGTGTAGTCGATGTAACAGGTTTAACTGTGACGATCAGGTGAATCAGCAGGTGTCGTGGGCATGATAATTGACTTCGCGCAGCTCCTGGACAATTCGTTTTGTATCCCCATGACAAAACTGTGATTTTATTTCTGTGTGATGGTAAAATGGCTGCTGTCTGAACATGGGTGTTTTAAGTGCAAGCCACTAATGAACAAAGATCGCATCATGCCGCTAGCCGCTAGCTGTTAGCTGTTAGCACTCAGCTAAAGTAAACTGTCAGTCGTTAGCTTGTTGCTTGGCGCTGATGACAATGTCAGCGCTCGGCCTTCTGTTGCTGATGTGGCCACAGGTGCCAATGCTAGTTTAGTTGAGCAATATTGCTCTAGTGTGAAGGCAAAGTAATTAATCATTAATAATCAGACCTAACACACAGTGTAGTGCATTTAGTTTCTCTGCTAGCCCTTGCGAGATGTATGCAATAAGCATGGAGCTTTGTGATTACTTTATTTGCGGCGTATTTCCTCGAGCATTATCCTGCATATATGAAGATTCAATCTGTTTCTTCAATACATTTAATGAACAATCAGTAATCACTGAGGACCTGCATCTACCGTATGCCAGTACTTTCTCTTATCCTCACCTCAGGAAAACACATTTGGAGACATTATCTCGTGGTTGGAAGACCTTGCCTTTCACAACTGTCCTTTTTTGGGCTACCTGTAGAGCAGATCACCACGGACACCTTGGTGAGATCATCTTGTCGCTCATTGTAGGATATGGACTAACATCACTGGCAGTCAACTGTACCAGAGACACTGGAGTTGTCTGTGCCTCGCAAACTACACCAGCTATACCACTGGGGTAGTGTAATAAGTCTACAGCTATCCCAAAGGCCTTCGTTGGGATAATGTTACATGATGTATATATAATGGCCACAGTAATTAGTGCTCATTATAAGCAAAGTGCTTCCCTGGACTTTTCCCTGACCTGGCCAGAAATAGCAAACGAAACTTAGCGAAGACATTGTGGTTTACTGTTTCGAAACTCGTTTGGCGCAGATTCTGCTGGCTGATTTTTTTTCCTTAAACGTCCTAGTGATGGGAGCAATGTCGGAAGCGTGAGGTCAGCAACCTTGACACTTCACGATAATAATGATAATTATTATTATACAGACAGTTATGCGTAATGCTTTTCCCCCTTTTTGCAATAGTCCTCCCCTAAGTCGCTAAACTAAGTGTTGTATGCAAGACGTCCAAGCGCCACAGAAAAAAAGCATCCATTGATAAGACTTTACAAAGGTTCAACCCATTTCCCTTGATTATCACTGGGTCATCATTAAAGGCATGATCGAGAATTGTTTATGCTCAGAAAAAAAAGGAAGAACCAAACACACCAAATTCTTTTTTCGAACTCAGCAGCTCACAAACAATTGCTGCTGCGTGTACCGACTGCGCTATGGGGGTCCCCCACAAAACTAATTAAATTAACCCATTGAGCCATGAGAACGAGTTGTTGTGTAAGATATTGAATGCGATATAAAATTTGCTCCTTTTTCTAGAACGTTCAGGGGAAAAAAACAGTGCAGAGACTTACAGAAAAAAGAAAGCTTCCCAGACAGTATGCAATGTGAGACTTGGCATCCTCACACGTGGTACGACTTGGCACACACACATACACACAAATCACTGGATAGTCTGTAGTTTGTCATTTGTGACTGAGATTTACCTACCTAGGTTAATGGTTGTGTCACACTGGCTGGGTTCTACTCACCAAAGCTTGATGTTTCACACTGGTTAGGATTTCTCTACCAAACATCGATGGTTGTGTTACGCTGGCTGCTCGCCTCGGGTGACTGGTGACTGGTTGCCGTCTGGCTGCCTGGTGGTTGACAGGCCACAGTGATGGCCACAGTGATGGTCACAGTGATGGTCCCAGTGATGGTCACAGTGATGGCTGTCATCCTGTGGAGCGCTGGCTGGATGACCCTAGTCATCACCAACTGGTTGTGCAATGACCACTGAGCGGTGGCAATTTTGTTTTCTTGTTTGATACTGTGTGTGCTTATTACTTCTGAAGACCTCCCTTCAATAATATCCCCCTCTCTGTCTTAGCCAAGTGATTTTCCTTCCTTCCGAAAATGATCTCGGGGTTTGTTGGGTTTTTTGTTTGTTTGCTTTGTTTGTTTGTATTCGTGCTTGACTAGTTCTAATGACTGAACTGGTTTGATCCCAAGTAGCTGTTGTCGAGTACCTGGCAGAATCTGCTATTTGTAGGTCTGGCTCTGTGCCTTGCGCACTAGTGGAGGTGACCTCTACTGACCCGTGTGCATCAAGCCACTAAACTGACGAGCGACCTTCATCGTTGCTAGTGGCAACAGAGGGCTTCCAAAGGAGGGCTCGAGTAACGCGTGATCAGTGCTTCTCCGCACTACAAACCTTCGACCTGTGACCTCTAAGGTCGAACTCCCCCTCCCTCATCGTCCCCACACCCCTATCCCTGTTGGCGGTCCTGCTGCGTGTACAAGTCGAATGCCCAGTGCATCCGTCAACACCTTTCTTCGTTTTTTTAAGTTCCAGAAAAAGCAAGGCACGCGCGGTACTTCCTATTGCAGTTTCCCGCTGATGGACACAGCAACAGCAGCACGTGCATTCACTGAACCGTGCGCACGTGTCTGCCAGGTTCGCGTTTATATTTATATATATCAATCTATGCACTGTACAGTTTTACACCCGTTTTTACTGGTCACTTTTTTCCTGCGTTATTTACCTGATGCATGGTTTGCCGCACCGCTGTGTCCTGTCGCACACCTGACGAAGGCTACCTGTACGGAAACACGCCGCACGTGGCAGGTGACTTCACGCTGTTTGCAGACTGCACCTCCCACGTGTTTCACTGTCAGATCTTGGGGGGGAGGGGAGTGCACGTGGGTGGGTTGGAGGGAGCGGATGGGGTAGATGACATGACAGCACCTTCTTGACGCCATTGCTTGATGTTGCTCTGCACAAACGTGTTTCAGGATGTTCAGGCCCTGTCACACCATTCTATTATTGTGTGATCTTTTGCTGTGAATTTCCTTCAGCTGCTGTTCCTGGAAGATTAACCTGAAGAAGAATTCATTTATTTGCCAACGGACATTACAAATCTGAATGATGGCTGCCTCTGACGACAAATGCCAGTAAAACACACAAACTACACATTACCCACACACAGTAATTCAAAGCAGTTCCGAAGACTGTACTTCGTTATCTACGAGCAAAACTTGTGACATTTGTAGCAATTACACAGCAACATGCACACTGATATATCCTAATCATTGTGGGTGTGCCTTTCTCCTGGATGACATATGTCACAGACTGACATTTTGTGACTGTCACTGTATATTTCAAACTGTGTCGCAAGCCAAAGTACGGCAAGTCGTGACATCTCATGTGCTTTTTAAACCTCTTCTCATATTAGCTGTAGTTTTGGTCTCATTCGCTTGACCAGAATGTGCAATATTTTTCAGTACAGACATGCAAACGAGGTTTTTCCTCTGTATTCTCACTTTCTGTATTTGTAATGGCGACTAATCACGCTTTGAGATTTTAATGTCTTTACAGCTACACTCTTTGTACATTTTTCTTCCATGCTGTTATCATGAAGAAAATCCCATACTACCTTGTCTAGATTTTTGTCACCTCCGCACATAGATGTCTGACGTTGCCATAGTAACCTGTTCTACAGACTAACGAGTGTAACTCCGCCATTAGTACATACTGAGGTCTTCATTGCTTTCAGTTCTCTCCCTGTACACATTTGTCAACTTTGCACTGTACACATCATTACCGATTACAAACATTGTACCCATTCTAGAAGGCTGAAAACTTTAAACACATTATTAAATATTGAAATAGTGTACAGAGGACATCGTACACATTTTTAAGGTTGCCCACGTCCTGCACAAATTTTTAAACAAGAAATTATTTCTCCATTTGATTTCGTCTTTATCGCTGTTGGCAAACATCTCAACGCGAATATGATCTCATTTTTTATTGTCATGGGAAATAACTCGCAAATAAATGAGATAAAGTGGCTCAGGAGACGAGAAGATCAAGGCTTCAGGAGCTGCTGGCATGGAAAACAGCCCCCGACCGCCATGTTACGTCATCTCGGGAGGGAGTCAATAACGGGTCTGCAAACAAGCGACAAATACTGCTGCCTCCTCTACCGGCTCCACTGCACCAGAGTGATGTAACAATGGACACCAAGTGGGAGGACTGTTCATATCCGGGGAATAAACAGCCCGAGAAAAGGCGTTGCAAAACGAAGAGAAGACTTTATTCACGTTATTCACATTATTCACAGAAGGCTTAACTTAATCTCCGCACAAAAGGTTAAGTGATGTTATTGAGGGATTTTTTTCTGTTCACCACGCACACCAGCCTTGTAATCTCATTCTGTGCGAAAGTTTAGGTTTTTAATGCAATTTTGTCGTGTCTTAATTAAATTTTAACATTGTTTTCAATCCTCCCTTGACTTAAACATGATTCTACTTTTTGTTACATTGCTTCCTCCTCTGCTGTTTAAATTATTTCTCCGTTATATAGCCTTTGCTGCTGAAACGGCATTAAACAACAACCAACCAACCTGCAAAAGAACAGTAAGGGAGGCAAAGGAAGTGGGAACCACATGGGCCCCAAGTGAAGGGAGCTGCCCCAAGCCAGGTCCGCTGGCGAGGTGGTGTTGCCGCCCCATGCTCCTCAAGCAGTAGCAAGGACTCAAAAAACTAAGCAACTTGTTCACATGATTATCTTCCGACCACTGCATTAATATTGTACTCGAGCCATTTTGATAAGCCTATCAGACAACAATTGCACATATATATATATGTGTGTCGAGCGGGTATTTGGAAGCTAAATTAACTTATTTAATTAAAATTCTTTCATTTGCAGCAGATAAATATTCACGACAATGCAATCGATGTAACTCGTCTGTAATTTCACTCGCGTTGTCATATCCACCTTATACATCTGAAGGTGTTTGTAAGTGGTTAGTAAACTGTCGTTACCTTCATGTGGTATTTGCACTTGAAAGTCCAGCCCTCGAAGAGATCGTGCTTTCTCTGCCAATCAACTGCTAATTTGTGACACGTGCATGCATCTCACTTCCATTTTGTTTTACAAATGGCACCTAAATCAGATTTGTCTACGCCACGTTTCATGTATTCGCTAGTCTCTTGACTAACATTATATTTATGCCGATTGAGCATTTTATCTCTTCCATCTGCATTCTCCTTTGCACTTTGAGGAATGCCGCTAATGGGTCTGAAGGAGGGTGCCAGACCAAGCGGGTGGCAGAGCGCTGCCACACCTGTACTTTGGCGTGTGTCTGACAGGTAGGGAGGCCCCCCCTGGCCCCCCACAGCGCGATGGTAGGCTACCTGTCCTTTTACCTTTCCGGATCTCAGTCGCTCGCGACAAGGTTCCAGATTCCTCGCATGCTGCGTCCGTAACTCGAGCAGTCCTCGTCATTCGTTGTACATACCTCCAGCGATCTTTTTTACAGGCACTGTTATTCCCACTTGCCCCCAGCTGCAAACTATTTGCCTCCTTTTGCCACCTGTACGTGTGTTGCTTGTGACAATTTCCTGTTTCAAATTTTAAAATGTTTATTTTACTACCATTTGATATTTTTAATAAATGTTCCATCTTTTACACATCGAAATAAAGAGATCGGAAAATGAACTGATACTAGCTTGCGTGTACAGGGTGGGAGTGATGAGTGCGGTGTTGGTGTGAGTGTTGGTGTGACTGGTGTTGGTGTGACTGGTGTTGGTGTTAGTGTGACTGATGTTGGTGTGACTGGTGTTGGTGGGACTGGTGTTGGTGTAATCTTCATGCTCGTGACCGTGTGTCAGAGAACTTGTTACTCACCTTCTAAAACTAGTGGCATACAATAACCTGTACACACTAGCAACAGACAGTAGGATACAAACATGGATCAGGTGTCGCTGTACGGGACTGCCGATGGTGATAAGCCTGATGAAAGCAAACCTCAACTCGATGGCCGGGACAGATGTCGCATACAATGTTGTAGAATAAGAACGGAGGTCAACATCTCGACCCGCTTTTCAAGGCACGCAGATCAACCAACATGATCTCGGGATCATGCACGTGAATCCTATGCAGTCCTGTTCGGGGTAGGGGTGGGTATGAGGTGAGGGAGGAGGAGAAAAGAACCTGTAACTCGGACCTTAGTATTTAGCTCACAATTCTGCGGTGAGTACTTTATGTTCGACTCTCACGCAACATCTCGCCTCAGCACAAAGGTCACATGTTTCCATCATAAACCGATCATCAACCTTTTACAAGGCGTGAATGGGTGGGTACACAGTACAGATAACACTAATTATCATCACATAAGCCACACATGGTCACTATTTTCATTCATCCATCTCTCGATAATAATACAAAAAGGCTTTATCTCCATCAGGTCAGGTTACAGAAGGCGAGGTGGGGAGACCTCGCAGGTAGACGGTCACTCACAGCTCCAGAATATTTGTAATTAACCCTTTATACCCGCCTGTGGTACAAGCCTGATCGTCCTTCCCGTCTGATTTAGTACAGCATAGAAAATATTGTTTTCCTCTGACAAAAGTTGGCCCAAACAGTGGGTTCGTACGAAAGTAAAACATAAGCAGACAGACAACAAAACATTTTTCTTTATGTAAGAAGAATATTTATATATTTTAAAACCTACTCTTTAGTCTATAGTCGCCGAACTATCTGCGTAAAGGTGGTGTGAACAGTGACTACATAGTTACAAACGAACTTTAATAGTTGTGGGAGCTTGGCTGTACAGGATGGCTGTTCGTGAAATGTCACTGGCAACAAAGTCAAGCTCAAGCCAAGTGGTATGATCTTCACAAGTAGTACTCGGCAGGTACGTCAAACACATACCTTACACCTGTCAACATCCACCGTTTGCTGTGCTCTCAAAAAAATGTTCTTACTGCAAAAAGCAGACTGCAAATGTATAATCACGGGTGGTGATTGATGGGGATGGGAGTTGACGGATTTTCCTTTGTCAAAAACTCTCGGTGCACACTCTCTTTGAAGCTGTTTGGATGAATTCAGAATGTCTGCAGTCATGGCGCCAGAGACGGCAGCTCAGGTTAGATGGGAGTGAGTGAGTGTGAGAGTGAGGGGAAGAATGCTAACATTCTTTTGCTGAGCGACCGGTTTGGAGACTTCAGAGGTAGGTACTCACCCTCCTTTTGCTTTCTTAGTGCAACTGATGCCGGAGTTTCAAGTATCTTAAGTATCCTCCTTCAACTTTCTCTGTTCAAAAAAGGTGTAACACTTGTTACTAGCAAAAAAGAAAACCCAGAACAAGTTGTTGTAATAAATAGGATTCTAAGTTTGTGACAAAGGTCGAATGGAACTGAGCTTTAAACAAAAGTATATTAATCAAATATATAACAATAAGATGGATACAAGTCAGATTAATTCATAGGCTGCTAGATACAAAAGTGGCCGGCGAGCATGGGCATAGAACAAGACGGATCTGTGATAAGTGTAGATGCCAGAAAGGTAACATTTAATATATCTCAATTATTGAAAGGCACACTAAAAAATTGAAGAGCAATAGTTTTCTTACTTACTTACTTTTCTTATCTGATAGACTGCTTTTCTTTCTAACACTACAATTTTTTCAAGCGATGTGTTTTCGTATCCCTTGTTATGTATGTTCCTTTTTATGTTTATCATTCTTCTCTGTCGCTGTCATCAAAACTTCTTTCCAATCATGAAAAGTCCAATTAAACCCAAATGAAGTATCTTCTGAGGTTATCTTTCTTTGAATGAGGGTATGGTGCAGATCTTTGCATTGACCAGGTATATCGGCAGCCAGTGATCATCTTATGGAGTCAGGGATGGGAACAAATGTTTGTGTTGTTGTGTGGGCGATGTCTCCTGTTGCTGTGTTTACTCGGGAGATTTGCATCGTGGCTACATAGGCTTCACAATGTGCAGAATCCAGCAGTCTCCGTGGTTGCCCAAAGTAAGAAATGTGCAGCTAAATGTGCACCTCCTGGTTCAGCATCTGTTTGGGTCTGAAAGCCAGGGTTGTCTGTATCATAGAACCTGTGCTGCAGACAAACTGCTATGAATCCTAGCAATTCTACTGAATATGTCAAAATCAGAAAAATATTTCATTCCTACAGACTACTGATCATGTCAGAATCAGAAATATTTTAATTCTAGTGCTAGCTGTGCCAATTGAATATGTCAGAGTCAGAGGGTATCACCAGCCCCTATTGACTAGTCGTGTCCTTTGCCTGGCCACTGAACCTTCTGTGAAGACAAGCGAGCAAGGCCTGCCTTTCCCCATCTTCGTCTGTGGACGTGTGACGACACAGGCTGGCGGTGGGCATGGCAGTCTCAACACTGGTCCCAGCCTCTCCCTCCCCATCCTCCCCACGAGTTATCACAACAAAACGTGTGCCCGCTGCTCTGAGACCGGCCTTCCTGCCATCCCTTCCCCTTCTGTCTAATGGCGTCTGGCCTCGTCTTCCTGCTGTCGCCGCCATCCTCCAGACATCAGACTGCCTCACCAACCAGGGCATCGAGACATTCCAGAATACAATTACCTTGCCACATTCACGACTTGCTATCATTTAGACATTCCAGAATACAATTACTTTACCCTATCGACGATTTGCTACCATCCAGACATTCCAGAATAATACAGTATATCTGACCCTGTTGCTTACTGTACACGTACTGCGTCTCTTGGCGTGTCTGTGCGTTATGCTTGTTGACAGAACACAGATGCCTATAACACTTTGCTGTCTCTGCTAACAATACTAACACTTTCAAAACCTTACAAACCTTTAGTTTGTTTGTTGTTTTGTTTTTGATTTTTTTTTTTTTTTTTTGTCTCGTTAGGATAATTATAAGAAATTGTAAACATGTAGATAATGTGTTTTATATATATAGAGAGAGATTCGATCGTGTTCAGCAATGGCTTCATTGTGAGACAGCCCTAGCTGTCTTCTACTTACTTGACATTTCTTCTTGCCCCTTGTATACAATTAAGCAGATCGTGTACATATTCTACATTTTCGTCGCCAGACAGAGAAGTTCATTTTGTCTTTACATGGACAACCACCCAACACCATTAACAAATCGACTGACAACATGTTTGTCAGAATTTCATTCTCTGCTTGACCACTGCAACACGCTCAGCGGCATACCTGTGATCGTAAGTCCCAAGTCTTATGAACAAGCCACATTTGTAAACAATCCACTCGTTAACAGACTGTAAATCCCCATTCCTGATATAAAAGCTAGCACGAGACGAACACGACAAAAGAGGGCGAAGGCTTTCCATGATAAAAGTAGTGAGTGCACAGTACAGGTGTTGGCAACAAGGCCGAGCTTTCGTCTATTAACCGGACGGACATCGTTCCTAGTAGGCATGGTCAGGGTGTCACGTGACCCACTGTTTGTACTTTTCGTTCCTCTGGTCAATGTGCCTAGCATCTCTAGACGATAGACGATGTCCCCCAACATTTTATTTTTAATTGGTCAGTTCAAATTATCCTGCGATAACCGCTCCAGACATTGTTGCACCATTTTGTGCGGAAAGCGATGACACCTGCAATGGAGCACCTCATTCATTATAAACCATGTAATCGAACTTAAAAAATCGTCTTCTGTTTTTATTGTTTCTTGCTATACATCATCGTGAAAGCTTTAAAAAGACATTTAAAAGACTAATTTATTATGTCTGCTCTTATTTCTTATGTTGTTTCACTCAGCGACGCCATCACGCTGTATAGACAACTCAGTTGTCAGTCACTCGTTGAATCCTTTTCACTTGGCTGTCATTCAGATGTAAACTTAAGTTTGTCAATAAACACTTTGCTCAAGTAATGTTATGTCTCAACAGTGTCCACAGACTAAATATATAGATAGATAAACACAGCTTACATGAACGTCTTCACTGCTTCTAAAATTATCAAAATCTGCTTCTTTAATTAAATATGTATTTAAAAACTATTGCCGCAACAGGCAACACAATCGCTACTGACACAGCACTGACATTTTAAAACTTCTTTCATTTACATAAACAAGATACAGAGTCAAGAGTGATAAAAGGATGTAGAAGTACAGAATGAAGTGATTTTTACGAGCATTCGTATTACTAAGAATAACAGATTTTTGAAACTGAAATATTGATAGAGTGACACCTGATGATCTCACACAGTAAATGTTGCCAAATTATCAAACTATTTCAAACAATTTTTTTTATTTTTACGCCATTGTTTCGATACATATATGGGATAAACACAACTGTCAACTGATATTCCAAGCTACGATGTATTATGTGTTCAGTTCATTAAACAGGGACCGAATGCTGTTAGATGTTTTCATCGATGTTGGTAGATTATGTAATTGACAATTATCTGCAAGGGAACTCAAAACAAAACAACCTGTACAAGATTTACACAGTGTGGAGTCATTATTGTCGCCCAGAGGTCATGCCCTCGTCAGTTGAGGATCGCATCACACGTCTCCCGCCTGTTTGCCTCATTTCCCTAACTGTGGAGATGTTATACAGAGCGGTTATAAACTTCTTCTGTATGTGCATGCACAGACCATGCAAAGACCGTCGTATCATTACAGACCTCGGAGATGCGACACCTGCAGTGACTCACGGGACAGCCAGTGAAAGGAAAACCTACTCTCTTTAACATTAAAATCAATTCGATCCATTTGTCCAGAGTTCAAAACCTCGATGATTATAGATTACTTTCCTCTTTTCATCCAAGGCGAATTTGGAGTTTAGTTCAGA
This sequence comes from Pomacea maculata, assembly GCA_004794325.1. NCBI lineage: Eukaryota > Metazoa > Mollusca > Gastropoda > Architaenioglossa > Ampullariidae > Pomacea > Pomacea maculata. Next base: position 2,056 of record SRHC01001708.1, on the reverse strand, counting down.
GGTTCATTTTAACGGTGTGCAAAAGTAGGTGAAAGAAAACGGCTTTAGGTGTTCATCTTTTTTTCCTTTTTCCTTCTTCTCTCTGAAGGTCATGAGGTGCTACAATAACGATTAAGACAACTAAGATCTGAATTCTAATTCCGCTTTCAAACTATTTTTGAGCCGGCTCATCGATTTATGTTTCTTCAAAAACATTCTCCGTTGTCCCAGAGTGAAAACCTCCCCTACCCTACTTACAGGGTCCAGAACGAAGAGAGAAAACGCACGCACTCTTTATATCGTCGTCAATCATCATCAATCATCTATCATCATCAATCAATATCATCCTCAATCAATCATCATCCGTCAGTCATCATCTTCTTTGACGTCGCCAGCATCATCAACTTGTTCATGCATTTTGGTACAGTACTTATAACCCGCTTCACCAAAGCATGATGTATGATGTGAGTTCCTGTTGCGCTGTCTGCCACGTCAGAAAATGTCACAACAGACAACGACAGGTTGACGAGCTACAGGAGATGAGACATTAAAAAATACATTCGGCGTTACAATTTAGCGACACCTTCTCCCCAACTACCCAAACCTCATCTATTCATCACCTCCTTTCATCTTTTGCTCCTCCATTTCCACGTACATCCACATTTATCTGTAACCAACACGCCAGTCTGTGATGGCTAGTCATAACAGAAACAACACAACGATCGAATTTTCACACTGAACAGTTTTAATTTAGTTTCGAGTCTGCCTTCTCTCTCTCTTCCTTCCAAAATCACAAAAGACCTTTCTCCACTCTAAAGCTACGCTAGTTTTACTCCCTATGCTCGAACATTCTAGAATCTAGATGCAAATGTAAAACGTCATCCACCCTCGCAACAGAGACATTCTACTTTGTACACTACTAGAGTGCTACATAGTTGTTAGGTGAAAGCACTTTTCTATTGCAAATACAAGACAACAGCCCCTCCACCATAACGTCTCACATCGGCGCGCCAGGGGTGGATGGGAGATAAAAGACCATTACAGGCGACCAATGAGAAATCACCACATATACAAGAAGAGGTATAAAAGATCACCGACTAGCTGCCTGCTACACACCCCAAGTAGTCTCACCATTGCAGTCACAACTTTCACCTGAGGAAAGACAAGAGGCCGCGAGCTCTCACTCCACAAGACAAACATGACAACAACACATCGGTTAACGGCCGCCGCCTTCTACCTGTGCGGGCGTTTGATTCTTCTCCACGTCGACTCTGGTAGGTTCATTTCACCTGACAGACTGCCATCTCGATCGCAGTCAGTTACAACTCTAAAGTGGTGTTCCCTCAATGTATAATAATAATGTAGTTGTAAATTTTACAGAATTGTATTAACATTAACTTATAATCATGTTTGCTTTTGTTGTTGTACAGTTCTCCCTTTAAATGGGCCTGAAGCTACTCAATAGAAGGTTGAGATTGAGAATGAATTCGAATTCTCTCCATCGAGAGAAATATAAAATACTTTTATCAAACTAATAACTGTATTTTTTTATTATCGACCTGTTTCACATTAAGAAAGCAACCTTACACATATTTTAAAACCACATAGAGTATATACTATCTCCAGTCGTTGAAGGTTGTTCTACTCGGGGACTATGTACATGTAATTGTTGTACATGTTTAAAATATTTTTTGTTTCAAATGTTTTACAACCACATAAATCGATAAGCGTTTTAAAAGCCTTTTAAGTTTTTAACTTTGTATCGGTTTCCTTGAAATGCCATGTGGTTGCCGCTCCCGCTATCTTCGCACCACAAGACGTCAGACACAAGACACCGTTAGTACACGAGACAATACGAGACCTACACAGCTCATTACAGTACCCGTACTATGGTATGCACTGTATACAGATGAACTATACCACTCACATAAAAAAAATCATATCCTGGATTGGTAGGTGCACAGACCTGTCTTTAGCTATTTGATCTTAGTTGCCCTGACTACCTGTGTACACGGGTCTACCAGGCCTGACGAGAGGGGGGGACAGGGGGGTCTGGTGTACCCGGGCCCGCGGCTGT
>SRHC01001707.1:37811-78916 GCA_004794325.1 Pomacea maculata | reverse complement strand
CCGGACGGTCCCCCCTACGCCCGGACCGGGCATGGGACTGACCTGACCTGACCTGATAGCCTTACACGCTGAATCAGGGGAGACAACCAATAGTTTACTAGTCCTCAAAGATAGGCTACTTCTCTCCCTTACTTCGGCCTACACATTGTCCTACAAAATTAAATTAAAACAAATTATTTGACTACGTCTGGACTGCTGGAAATGATTTAATATTTGCATCTTTACGGTAAATGAGTAACTGGTGACAAGTTCAGACCTCTAGGAGTGTGGTAAGTCGGTTCTTACACCAGCCCAAGTCTCCCAAATCACAAGGAAATAAAGTCAACATGCACACAGTTCTGACAAGTTTACCTGCCAAATCACACATTTGGACATGTCAGGTAAAAACACAGGTAAGATTGCAAGATTCAGGACAGAAAGACAAATGCAAAACGCATTAAAATTCAAAACAAGTGACTGTTAACATGCCAGGATGACTACCAGTTCACACATTGCGAGTGACACAGTGAACACTAGCAAGTACTGACTGTTAACATGACAGGATGATTACCAGTTCATACACTGCGAGTGACAGTCACGTGTATATAACACAACAGTTTTCTATCTCCTACATCTTGAGTCACCTGTGAGTCTGTACTGCTGCATTGTTCTCGAGGTGTGACCAACGAAGTGTTGGCATTCGCTAATTATAATGGTCAACATATTGCCCTTGGCTGATACCTGGTACGCGGGCCAAGAAGCGGGTGTCAGCTACCCAGGTAAGCTTCTCTGTAAGCGGTTACAGTGTGATGTGTGAGACTGTACAGTTCCCCAGGGCCAGCTGATAATGACAGATGTCCCCTCCTCCCTCAGGGGTCAGTCATTAGTTGCCTCATTTGGTTGTACTTAGATACAGTCGTCGTCGCACAGAACTCGTCTTCTCTCACTCAACTAGCCGTTGGGAATGGCAAATAAAAAATAAAGAAAAAAAAGAATTGAGAGTTAAAGAAGTTGGATGACGGTAATAAGGTAGTGTGCTTTACAGAAAACCTTTGGCGAAAGGACTGTTTTCATCCTCTCCACTTAGTTTGTGAGGCGGTGGCGACAACGACGAAGATAATCATAATGACAAATACGGAGAAGAAAAGAAATGTTTTGAAAAAAAATTTTGGTAAGCATGTTACAGCATAAGTAAGCATGCTATAAGAAATAACGAAGTAACTACCTGTACTTTGTGTATTTTTTGTGGCTGAAAGTGACTTGAAAAGTACAACCATTTGATTCGGCTTTTATGTTAGTTGTTTTACAAAGCTTGTGTAAGGTAGGTTTCAATGGGACCTAAGTTGTAGCACTGTGGCACGACTGTGACCCGGAGACGACAGACACGTGACTGGATAATAACCGTCCTTGTTTCTACGCTGTAACAGTTATAATCCTCATCGTCATCGTTCCCTCATCGCTGACATTTCATAGCATCGCATGACCTCACCCATCAGTCGCGACATCTAGTCAGACAGATGTGATGTGTGATGTAACAGAGAGACATTATCACCTGCGAGCAAGATTCAGCGAAGCGTGAAGACTTAAGCCCCTCCCCCACTCCGACTCCGCGAAGAACTGAGTTTGAAAGAGAATTAGCCGCCGGCGGTCTGCGGGTCTTAATTAAGGAGCTATTCAGGTTGGTGGTGGCGGTGACTGGCGTAGTTTCAGTGCTCATAGGTAATACCTATTAGTGTAAATTTCTTTTATTTTTAATAGTTACATCATTCATCCGTCATTTCAAACGGTCTTGTGGCTTGAAGCGGTTCCTGTAAGATTAATAAAACTATTATTCGTCCACTTTATATCAGCAGCCATCCTGACTGACTCAATAAGAGCAGTGAAGTGGATGATGTAAGGATCTGGTGAACACTTCAAGCACAAGCGACCAATCAGGGATCAGTATCGTATGTTGCTCCGCCCCCTCGCTCGTAACAACTGTTCGTGGCTCGCGCCTTTCCAGCCCTTCCCGTCTTCCCATTGGTGCAGACTGGGCCCTTGGCCCGCCCTCAAGCACCCCAAGACCACCCCATCTTTATGATTTATATACAAATGGGTGTATCTGGCTTAATTGCGATTGATGAGTAGACGCCAGGTACGGTCGAGTGAAACGGGTATATTACCAGTCGATACACTGACGTGGACAGTTTGTGATCAGCTCTCGTGACACGAACACGACAATGGACATTGTGCTGCTGTACCCAGTGATACCCGAGTCAACTTACAAGTTTATGAGAATGTCAACTAACACATTGCAGCAGAATGGTAAGAAGACTGTTATGTCTGTCCGTCTGTCTGTCTGTGGGAATGTAAGCTGATGCACATAGAAATATACAGATACAGCAGCATGGTGTGGAGTAAACATTGATTGTGTCCTGTCACAACAGGCGATTGCAGTCTTTTAGCAAAGATGGAGACAAAGAACCCAGCGCACGTGCATTGTTCATGTTGTCACAGACAAGATTTCTCATCAACGAATATTTTCACCTTCCAACAAGCGGTTATTTTTAAACTTCCACTGTTGTGCAAAATATCTGATGGAATCATGATGGATTTCATGGTTAAAGGGTCAGCGAATGTCTAAAATAGGATTTGTTGTGCTGCTCGGCAGATGTGATTCATAGGAAGTCGACCGTCTGATGACCAGGCCAGTCCATGCACTCAACCTGAACATTTGTGTGACAAAAGGCATAGAGTTCATCCGAGGGGTATCAAACTAAACGCTGTCGTCTGTTTAGCCGTGTCGCTTACCTGTGGAAAATAGATTATTAATACTAGATTATCTTTAACATTTCCTTGCATTGCTTTTATTATGTACACAAAGCTCAGAAATGATTTATACGAATTATTATGTCATCTGCCTTTTCTGTTGAAAACAGTTGTAGATATTTTGATATTTAGTTGCTTTTACGTTGGAATGACATCTTGACAGATTATTGCACAAATCAACTACATGTACGCGAAGAAGATTTTCCTTGGCGAAATACAAAGATTTTTAAATCGTAACATCGCTATCCGTTTACTCTGTGTGTCTGTTGGGGCGGCTGTAGCCTGGCTTCGTGTTGTTTGTCTTGATATGTTTGCTGTTATGTTTTCAGACTAAAGAATTAAAATTTTGTTGCAGACGAGAAAGCAAGCCATGGCAACGCCAGACCTACAATGAGTATATCAGGGCAGGAGAAGGTCGAGGACAACCACGGAAGGGTCATGAAGTCTCTTGACAGGAAGTCTGAGATGATCGCCACGCCGTCGCGAGTTTTTAACGGGAAAGGCCGTGACTACAACGACATCAATCAATCGTTTTTTCTCTCTGCACGATCGCAGACTGTCCGCCATGGTCGTCCGGACATCCAGACAGCTAGAGGCATGGACTATTCCTTCTCAGAAGGCAATGAAGATAAAGAGAACTACATGTACTTGCAGTCAGACGATTCTATAACTTCTCCTGACTTGGGCAAGTGGGTGAGTCGCAGAACCCCTATTAGACTAACATTTAGCCCCAGTCAAAAGAACGCAACCGGGACCAACTCGTCCTCGCGAAAATTATGGAAAGATTTCAACGATTTTCTGTCTCGCAAGAGACACATATTAAGCAACCTACAGCCTGAGGCAAACGTGTTCCAGACTACATGGACAGCGTCTGACAGTGCTGACTGGGACAGTGGCAAAGGTCCCCTTGACCTTTCTGTACCTTGGAGGAAACGTGCAGAGTCAATCTCCACCGTTGCAGACGACAGTTCAGGGGTTGTTGTTGCTGATACTGATCTCGCACAGCAGTTACCTGCTGCATTACCCAATAAATCGTCAGCAGCAGGAATTTCCGGGTTGACGTTCTCCATCGAGAACCTTCTGAAAACCGACAAAAAGCCCACAAAAGGGCCTGGATGCACGGAGACAGCGTACGCCGGTTCTGCTTTTGATTCTCGTGGACACAGGTTTGAACATCAAGGCCACGTGATCGCCTCGTCAGGTATACCATCTCCTTTCAGCCCGCCGCTGACACCTGTCGACAACCACCAGCAGCGCAGGGTGTCTTCAGTTGCACCCACAGTCGACCACGAGGACGCTGCGGTGAGGACGAGCAGACACACAGTCTTACTCGAAAGCAAAGGTCATGCGGATGGCGAGAGAAGAGAAGGTCATGATGAGGATGGCGAGGCCAAAAGACAGGACATGACGATGGTAAGTGTCTTTGTCTGCAATGTTCTTACATCGTAATCAGCCAACAAATCAATTTGGTTAATGTGCGCTTTTTAAAAAAACTTGTGCTCATCCACTTCTTTCTCCACCTTTTTATAGAAGATTGAGAAAGAGAAGACAATCCGGAACTCCAGTCTCCTGAAGCCCGATGAGGCTTTGGGTCACCTCAGTCACGTGATCTCAACATATGCTCCTAATGTCAACCTCTGCCCAAGCCTTGTCAAGACCGTCAGTGTAAGTTGAAAGTTATAGTAGGCATGAACAAATATTGTGATGTACATATCGGTTTGAAGGAACTGACAAAGCCGCCCGCCATCTTTTAATTAATCGCGAACGTCAATATGTTTAAAATGAATGAGGAGCAAATGCTTCCTAAAGATACATCTCAGAGCAATCTAAAGGTCCAGCTAAAGGTCGTTGGTTTTTTGTTTTCTACAGAGTGTTAAGGATGGGTTTGTAGGCGTCATCAACTCTGGACTTGGAATCGTCAACCCAAACTACACGAGGAACTTCATTCTGCCGTCGGATAGTAAGTTAGAGAATATTGTATTGACAATAATATTTACACCTTAAAAACATCGAGGGAGAATACCGCGCGCGGGTGTGGGAAATATTTTTTACACTGTTAGTAACGAAGGTAATATCACGTGACTTTTCTCTTGCTTGTTTGGCAGTGCCGGGTTCCTTCCAATGCTCTGTCTGCAACAAGGTCATGAAGAGCAAGCGAACTTACAATCGACACAGACGCAGCCATTTGCCCGTCAAACACTTTCTCTGTGTCTTCTGTTCCAAGGGCTTCAACGATTCCTTCGACTTGAAGCGCCATACTCGAATTCACACAGGTTGGTGCTCTCGCCACCGGGGTTCATACATGTCTTTTACATAACTCACGGGAGTATTTTTGTTCCCACCGAAGAATTATTTACAGGTTTTGCTTCAGTTTTGTTTTACCCAAATTTTAGTCACTAGCCGTTTTTTCCCCATTATTATTTTGCTTACTGCGGCTTCCCCTGGAACAGTTGTTTCATGTTGTACCTTTTCCATATTCCATATAAAGTGTTTTTCGTTGTATTGTTTTGTTTTGACAAAAAGAGGTTTTATTCTCAGTTAACGTTTTGGTAAACTCCACAAATAAAACTGGTTTTTGTTTTTAGGCAACAAGCCGTACGCGTGTCCCATCCCGCCCTGCACCAAAACCTTCGCGCAACGTGTGACCCTAGAAAATCACATGGAGAAGATCCACGGGGCCAAACAATCTTACAGGAAGAAAGAGCGCCGCCCAAAGGTGTATGTCTGCGAGCTGTGCCAGACAACATTCCACACACGTGACGAGGTGGTGGAGCACACCAAAAAGAACCATCCACACGACCCGTGTCTTCGGAGGCTGCACGTTCGACGCCATTTTAACGCGGGGGAAGGCTCGAGCAACCCAAGTCTCACCTCTGATCCGGTCGGCAGAAAAAGGAACGGTCGTTAGATGGGCCTGCAGATTAAAAGTGAACTACACTCCCTCTTAAACTATGAACACAAGTGTATGAACGCGCTGTAGACTTTACTATGGTGGGACAGTTTGTCAAAAACATCAAGAAATGGGATTTTGAGACACTAAATATAGGTGAACGCACAAAACCCGGACTTCTGGATCATTCTACAAAAGGTTGTGTCCTCTTACAATTTTTATTGTTAATTTGTGGTCGTCATTAAGACGAGTTGCGTGCGGCTCGATACTTGTAGAGTGCACTATTTTTTACATTATCTTCATCCTCATCGGTGAATGCTGCACATGAAAGTCTTGACCACGTGGTCATTATCGCCTTGACGTTTTAAATTACTGCTTCTAGAGAATTCAATGCAGTATTCCATGCATCCAGATCTTGCTGCCTTTGAATCTGCATTCTCAAAAGAACGTTTCACTCGTGTCAATGTATATCTATATCTTTATATTTCGTAATATTTTGCTTCGTAATGCCCTTGGTTGACACCTGGTGAACAGGCCAAGAAGCGGGTGTCAACTACCCAGGTAAGCTCTAATCTGTCAGCGGTTACAGTGTGAGGTGTGAGACCGTACAGTTCCCCAGGGCCAGCTGTTTGTGACAGATGTCCCCTACTCCCTCAGGGGTCAGTCATTAGTTGCTTCATTTGCCCTCCACCCCGTTCCCACACACAACTCTCAGGCACTCGGCGGGTGGACGGGGTTGGGATATGTTCCGAGGTACTTACATGTGATGACGATTACAGATTTAAAATTTTTTTTTTTAAACTGGAATTTCGAAAAAAAATATTAAACCGTTTTCCAGAGATGGAAAGAAAAAAAAAAGGTGAAGATTTGATTTTTCCTATAAAGTGTGGAAAAGTTTTGCGATTGTGGGAATGCAGCCATTGTGTGTCGGGAGTTTTGCACAACTCAGAAATGAACATTTCATCACACCAGGAAAGTGTATCCATCAAAATGAAGTCCGTTACAATGTTAACATCTCCAAGAGACTGAATACTGTTACAGAGATATGTCGCACTGCTGACACAGAAATTTAATTTGTTTTTAATGAAATTAATTTAAATATTTACAAAGCCTCATTGTCTCCAATGGATGTGAAAGCTAAAACAAGCTAGAAAGAGGTAAAAGAAAGATTTGAACAAATTTCGAAGAAAACTAGAAAATGTCGACAAAGTTGATTCAGTCAAGCGTAAAGGCTTAGTTCCCCCCTTCCCCCCGACTCCGCGAAGAATTGAGTTTGAAAGAGAATTAGCCGCGGGAGCTGTGCGGGTCTTAATTAAGGAGCTATTCAGGTTGGTGGTGGCGGTGGTGAGTGGCCTGGTTTTATTGGTGATACCTTTTAGCGGAAATTTCTATTATTTTTAATAGTTACGTCATCCATCCACCATTTCAAACGGTCTTGAAGCGGTTCCTGTAAGATTCATGAAGCTTTCATTCGTTCACTTAGGAGGGAATGGTCTGCCGACTGTCTCTAGACAGGGTGAGGTAATAATTTGTTAGCTAAGTGGATATCCTGCTACCACAATCAATGTTTGTAGAGATGTGTGGTGATGATGGACACAGAGATGTACACACATTCACGCTCACGAGAAAGGGAGAGAGAGAAAGAGAGAGATTAACAAGCTCGTGCAGTTTCCCTGAGAATTTTTATGATGCCGTATTCAACTAATTCATGACTGCCATAGCTCGATCAGTACAGCTCAGTTCATCCATTGATATAGCAGAACACCATTTTAAGTTCAGATTTGATGAAATATCTCCTCAAGGTCAGACAAAAACATTTTCATTGTGAGGTCAGATTTAATGAACAAACTTTGTTGAGTAGTTATCCCTGGTTAGTTTGGGGAGATGGGTACGGCAGCCATGCCCTGAAGGCGACAAATCAGACAAGAGAAGACAAGCTGCCTCAGGTACGGGAAGTTGCACGCCAGTTGAGCTGCAATCATGATTCCATTAGCACGAGGCCTGAACGAGGTGTGATCGTCAACGGCTTAGTCGCCCCCGCTGTTGACATCACTATTGTCATCATTAGCCTCAGGCCTCGGCTGATAGGAGCTCAAGACTAAAGGGACAGTAAGCTGATGACTGTGATGACTGCAGACGGCACATCATCAGAATAAACAGACATTTGTTAACATTTTGACACCTTGATTTTCACTCACCGTTCTCTCTCTGTTAAGACGCTTATAACAACAACAACAACAACAACAACAACAACAACAACAACAACAACAACAAACAAAATTATTATTTATATCACCCTTTACCAATGATTTGCTTGGAGGGCTTTACAGAAATAATATACAGACTGAATCATAAACATACAAGCACAAGCTAACAAAATTATTGTAGCCTTGTTACTACATTTTAATTATAGTTCGTTCTTAAAAATGTTATTTTAGTTATTTTATTTGACGAAGACCTTTCGGGTGTGGGTTGGAGTGGGGTGGAGGTGGACGGGTGGAAGAAAAGGACAAACTAAGAGCAGTGGAGTGGATGATGTAAGGGTCTGGTGAACACTTCAAGCACAAGCGACCAATCAGGGGTCAGTATCGTATATTGCTCCGCCCCCTCGCTCGTAACAACTGATTATCGCCTTGTTCTAATTTAATGTAATGTTTTATTTCTACTAATTAGTCCAAAGATATAAAGCAATATATTTTTTTGCTTATTCTGCTACCATCGTAAATAAATATTTGTTTATTATTTTGTCCGTTTCTTCAAATCTCGTCGGAAGTGACGCGACGCAACGTGAGTGCGAAGTTGCTGTTCCTTTCACAGTTTACATTCTCAGAGCTGTCTGTGACTGTAGTAGCGATACTTGTATTAGCAGCGGTATTTATGCAGTATATGACTTAAATTGCAATCATGCCTGAAAGTAAGCATATCCAGTTCTATAATATTATTAACTTTCGTAGAGCAGTGAGGAAAAGTTGCTTTTACATTCACAATTTAGTATTGCAAGCACTTGTGCGTTCATCGCTAATTCATGCCTTAAAGTGAAAAGAAGAAAACTAGTTGTTTACATTTTCTTTTTAAAACATTAAAAATAAATGTTACATATGCAGATATGTGCACCACCATAGGGCTTATCTTGGGACGTATTTTTATTTTAATTTCAGAATCCCGTGGTTTAGTTAGGAGATTTTAGGTTTTTGATTTTTCAAAAAAGAATTTCTTTTATGGAAAGTAAAGAGCAGGAGCTTAGATATAAAGGTTCTACTGTGAATACTTCACTTGCAGAAGCAGCGTGTCATGTGATTTGTTTTCTTCATTCTGGGTAGATTAAAACAATCTAAGTGAAACTATGATTAAAAAAGTATTATTGAATGTCATCATTGTAATAAGCCCATCACTTTTGCAGGAGAAATGGACATGTTTTCTAATCCTCTGCCTCCAATGGGGCTTAAGGATGAGCAAATGGATGATACGTAAGTAGTCATTGTTAATGTTATTACTTTCATCAGATGCTTCATCATAAACTCTGTAGCTGACATAGTCTGATGATTAAGTAAATTGTGTTAGCAAAGTTTTTTGGATCTGGAAGGTTGGGTGTAATTTGGGAATTTTTAGTCTTAGATATTTTAACGAACACTATTATATGTGTCTATGTGAGTGTGTGTGTACATATATAGCTGCAGAATCCTGTTTTTTTTTCAGACATCCTCTCACCAATGAAGATTTCCGTAAGATGTTGATGACACCTCGTGGGCCATCAAGTTCATATAGTGCAACTATCAGCCAAGCAAAGCGAGAGTGAGCATGTAAAAAAATTGTAAAAAAAGAAACAATTTTAGCAGCTAAAACTTATAAGAATTCTTTATTCAGATTGTGGTATACCTACATAATTTTCTCACAAGCAACTAGTGAAATGTCATTTAATCTTTTTCTTACATTTCAACCTGGTAACTGGTCATTTTGACCCAAAACCATATTGCCTTACCCATATCAACTACTTGCCTTTGTTGATATGACCTTTTCATGACCATATCATCCCACGTAGGACCTTATCATCCCAGCCCCAAATGTTTGTTCAACTCAGGTCCAAAAGACAAATCATTCATCAGTTACAAGTAGCTAATAATGTCAGATATTATCAACAGAACCATGTGTTGTTCAAACATCATGCATATGCAAATTCAGCTGCCTATTTCCAGTAATGCCATTTGTTGATCAAATATTAAAGTGCCATCTTACTAAACAAAAATGTCTATTCTGCAAATACAAATTAATAAACAAGGAAAGAATCTGTTGACTCCTTCAAGGATTATTTTTCTATAAATTTCTTCTCTTATAGCAAGCAATTAGGCATTTTGTTATCATTGAAGGTAGGCAAGATTGATGCCTAGATCTAGGTCAAGCCATGTTTTAGACAGTGACTGGTTACTTAGAAATGGATATGCATTAAAACTGTTGAAAATGACAATATAATGGTATTTTAATTTATATTTGAATTCTAATATATGTTCTGATAAAGTACTTAATTATTTGTCACTTTATTTTGTGCATATTATGTGAAACATTTTTGTATTTTAATGCTTATAAGCTAATTTCAGTTACTGTCAGTTACTGTCATTTATCTTTAGTTACTATAAGAATAAAAAGGTATATTTCTTACATCATAGAAGTGTTTAAAAAAGTCTTTAAAATGGTATGTCACTTATGGTTGTCTTTAATGTACTTTCGTGCCAGCACTGGCAATCTAATGTTCAAATGGCTTCTTTTTTCTTACATGGTGAATGAGTTAAGGAGTATTCCTAGAAGAGCTTAATGTTGAGCTTATTTATTTGTTTTATTTCAATTTGCTCATGTTGAACAACTGTTTTATTTCAATTTGCTCATGAAGAAACAGCATGATTTTTAGCAAAATGTCTAACTTGTTAAAATTATGTAGGGCAGAGATCAAAGTAGATGAGGAAGAAGATGCTGCCACTAGGAGGAAGAAGAAAAAGAGGTGAGTTTCTGTTCTGTTTGATGCTGGTGGAGTGGTGCGACATGAACTATATAGATGACTTGATGCTGTCAGATATCTAGATAGTATTTGGTTTTAAATATTTATATAATTTTTTATGTTTAGCAAAAATAACAATTAAGTATTTGTTTGTACCTGTCATGTATAACATCTGCTCTAAAAGGACTAATAGGGTGCAAAGTTTTTTTCCTAATAATCGGGCAGAGCATAGTGCAAGATACTATTTCACCAAATCTGGGTAGAACTCGCTTCCATTTTTGAAATCCACACTAAAAAAATCACCATGCATAGAAAAATGTCAACAGAGGTGGCCTTAGCAGTATGCAGGACCCTGGACACGTGTCATATGTGGGGCTTATAGCCATATAATGAGCTCCTATTGCAGGGCCTGGGACGGTTGCCCGAGTCACCATCCCTAAAGGCCACCTATGATGTTAACCATATGATAGTGCATAGACACAGTAATATTTTGGTGTCCCAGCAAATGGAAGAGTTGGTAATGTGTGTTAATAAGGGTGTCATGAAGCCACGATTTTGACCTCTTTCAATGTGTGACGATGATTGTCAGCATTTGTCGTGGAAGCAGAAGATTAGGGGAAATAGTGTCTTGAACTTTACCCCATCGTTAGAAAAATCTTCGCACCCTACTCAACCTTTAAATTTACTGACTTGTAGAGAAGGATCACTTACTATTGTGGAGATTGTCTGTAGTTATGTAACTTGCATGTCTTGTGTTTTTTTTTCAGCTACTATGCTAAACTTAAGAGAGATGAAGAAGAAAGGCAGAAGGAGCTCGCATCCAAATATAGGGACAGAGTATGTTTATTTAAGTCTATACCTGCTGTCGTTAGCACACATATATTGAGTGCAGACAAAAGACCTTTATTTTAGACCATCTGTGTATTTTTTCCCTAATGGATATATATTTAATGCAGACAGTAGTATCTATCTCAATGCCAGATAAAGAGGGCAGACTGGTATCATGATTTATAAAGAGATTGTAAAAAAGAGGATGATTAGTTATTTATTTTATTGTTTAGTTATGTATTCAAGTTCTTATTTTGAAGATACCCAGAATTGTTAAAATGTAAGTTATATGTTGGACTGACTAATGTTTATTTTGTTTTCAGGCAAGGGAGCGACGTGATGGTCAAAACAGAGATGAACCAGAGCAGATGAGCACAACTGCTGACTACAGGGCAGTGGCTCCTGATGCTAAATCGTAAGAGTGTCATGTTCCTTCTTTGTTGATTTTATTGTTACTTTTGTGGATTCCATTCTGCCATAATTTTCAAAGCTTTCAGAATTTTACAGTAGCATTTCTGATTACATTCAACTTGTTCGGTGTAAAAAGTAATTCTTATTATTTTAACAGAAATTTATGAATATTCAACAGCAGTGTGATTGTTTATTTGTTTTGTCTGATGATAATCACCTTTTCTACTGTCTCTACCCTGTAAAGTGTATTTCGGCGCATTGAGCGTATCTCCATGATACGGATTTTGCGCGTTATAAAACCCCATCATCATCATCATCATCATCAAGTGGGTCTTGACTGCTGTGGTTGGGATGCTGCACAGCTGGGTCCACTATAAGAAGCTTAGCATACCAGATTGGTCTCAAAGTATCTAGTGTAATTCCAAATGGGTCTCAAACTGTGTAGTGTGCATGCCAATGGGGTGGGATGCCACTGCTCTAACAATTAACCTGTCCACTCCACAAAGGAGTTAGTTACTAACGTGAATTGCAATTGTGTCAATTTTTATTCTACTTTTTCTTTCTTTCTTCAGTGTGCAGAACTACGCTGAGCGAAGGAAGCAGATGATTCAGGAATCAAAATACCTGGGTGGTGACATGGAACACACTCACTTGGTGAAGGGTCTGGACTATGCTCTGCTAGACAAGGTGTTACTCTCTTAGCAAATGGTTGTGTGCATACATGTATGAATGTTGGTGAATTAATACACGTACATGAATATGTTTGGTGTTATCATTTTCTAATCATAAATGTCAAAAATGAAAGCTTTAGTTTAAAAATTTCCCACTTTAAGTTTAGCCTGTCTTTTTGGAAGAATTTCTTCACTATGGCACTGTTGATTTTTCTTAATATTTTGTGGTCATTCAAGGGAAAAAGATATTGTAGGTGAACTTATTTTTTTAGGTTCGAGCAGAAATCAGCAGCAAAGAAAAAGAAGAAGAGGACAAAATGGAAATGGCAGTTACTCAAAACAAGTAATTACGTGCTTTCAAATTTGTTGTGTGTATAAATAAATAGAGGTCTATGTACAGGATCTTCCCCTACCACATATAGGAATGTACACAATGCCACATGAGTACTTGCATACACAGACATTGTTGTTTAGAAAGTCCTTCCTATACATGCATAGACATATAAACACATCCACATGGTAGAGTTTGTCACGGTGGGTAAGCTGCCTTAATATGGCTACAGATAAAAGAAAACTGGTACAGACTTTTACGAGCTTTTTAAATCACCTAGCAAATCTTCAAAATAGAAATCATGAGATCTCCTTGTTTACAATGTTTGATTGCTGTGAAAAGGTCTTTGTTAGGTCTAGCATCCCCACTGTGTGTGTGTGTATGCTTTAAATGAGGTGGTTTAAACAATGGTTGTAATGAAATTCAGGGAAGAAGAGGACCCAGAAGAAAAGATCCAGTTTAAAACAAAACTGGGTAAGTGTGAACTTCATAATACAAGACCTTGTAAAGCTGAAATGTAGGAATTCAGAGAGAAAAGATTACTTATCAAATTGACATACAAATTCTTTTGGTCAAGTTAGTTGAGACATTCTTTAGCATTTCAAGAGGCCTCAAGATCAAGGGAGATAATTAACTCCATTTGACTTGGCGGGAATCAATTCCTTTGTTGTATTTGTTAATGTTTGTAACGAGTGAATCAACTCTTTAGCAGTGATAAATCAGCACTAAAAATGTTATGGACAAAAAGCATTTAATGGTAATAGTCTTTTGTTTTAATATTTATTATTTTAATAATGTGTGGAAACATTAACATGATTAAGGTGGCTGCCAAAGCACTAGATGTTACTACATCCATAGAAGGAAAAGCAAAATTTTAGTTGTATTTTGTGTCTTTTTATTTTTCTGGATCTAGCATCATGTTTGTATATGTAATTTTGTGTGTATATATATACACACATTTTGGAAATATGCATTTTTTTCCCATTCCAGGACGTAACATCTATCGTACTTTGTTCAAAAATCGACTGCCTGAGCGGAATGAACTGTTTCTCCCGAAACGCATGGCTTATGCTGTAGACCTTGAAGATGAATACGGGGATTTTGACATTCCCAACACCATCATACGCAGCAAGGTTGACTGCCCAAGCTTCGAGGTTAGATGTCACTTTATTTTTTTTGTGTCCGTCTCTAATCAATTTTTATTAGTCACTCGTACATCTGTTAGAAGGAACAAGTGTGGAGTGACTGAAGGAGAAGTGTGTGTGTAAAGCAAAGCACAAATCCTTTTGAATTAGTAAGCAGACAAAAGCAGAACCAAAGGTTATAAGATACAATTACTGATTTGTTTTTTTCAGGCCACTACAACGTTGACGACAAATGACATCGTTATCAACAAATTGACACAGATCCTTTCCTATCTACGGCAAGGCAAGCGTGAACTCAAGAAGTTGAAAAAGAAGGAGAAAGGTAGTTTTTGAGCATTTCTTTCATACTGACACCTGTCTATTGAACTGATATTAGATCTAGCTAAAATTTACTATATCCCAGCCATAAGCTTATGCTCATTGATTTTTCTCTAGAACAGTTAACAAAAGACAAAGCAGACAGATATTGAACTCATTGTAAAGTATTGTGCATTTCTTATTTAATTTAAAGCACCATTTATTAAATATTAGCAAATCCAAAAAAAGTCTGAAGCTGAAACAGTTCAAGAGCAAGAAATATTCTTAGTAGATGCCTTAAAACTTGTCTTAACTTGTCTTATATATTTGCTTGCAGGAAAACTGAAAGAGGATGAGAAGCCAAAAGAAAAAACTTTGGGTGCTGATGACAGGTACTAATCAAAACATATTTAGTTATTGATTTCCAGAATTCAATGTGCCTCTCTGGCACAGTCCTAGGCTGGTTCCACTCCTACCTGTCTGATTGCACTCACTCTGTTAACATCTACAGCTCTGAATCAGAACCTGCTGCTGTGCTTTATGGAGTGTCTCGGGGTTCAGTCCTCGTGCCTCTAGTTTACTACCCATGTTCAGCCACTTGGCCCTGTGATCCACTACTTTGGCATGAAGTATCGCATGTATGCTGATGATACTCAGTTCCTGGTGTCTGGCCCCAATTTTGATTCTGTGTCTAGTTTGTCTCAAGAGTCAAATATTTACATTTTAAATTGGTGGAAATAACCTGTCATTTGTCATGGCTGTTTCCATTTTTTTAAATGTCATCCTGGGACTAATGTTATAAAGTGAGAGTAAATCATTTCCTCAGAAGGGTACGCAGGGTCCTTACCTATTCTTACAAGTCCTTACGTAGATAATTTTCACCATAAGACCTTATAGGTCCTTATATTTGCCATGTGGTCCTTACAATTCCTCACACACATCCTTACATTTTCTATGTGATGCTCGTTTTTGTGTGGTCAATTACTTGTACAGTTGCATGCTGTGGTATTTGTATGTAGGTAGAATACAATAATGCTTGGTATAATGATGTCTTCAGGAGTTTGAAACTTTCAT
The DNA here is from genome assembly GCA_004794325.1 of Pomacea maculata. Classification (NCBI taxonomy): domain Eukaryota; kingdom Metazoa; phylum Mollusca; class Gastropoda; order Architaenioglossa; family Ampullariidae; genus Pomacea; species Pomacea maculata. The sequence continues at coordinate 63,495 of SRHC01001707.1, read as the reverse complement.
AGCCTCAAAAGTAATACAATTTTACCATAAAGAAAACCCTCTTGATACTATACCCATGTTAAATAGATAAATGAATTTTGTTTTCAGCATCTACGGAGAGATAGGTGAATACATGCCCTCTTTTGCCAAACCAAAGGACAAGAAGGAGCGTGGCGACAAAGATCGTCCTCGTGACAGGGAGGACAGGGATAGAGACAAAGATCGTAAAGACCGTGATCGCAATCGAGAGCATGAACGCGACAGACGTGATTATGAGCGTGATCGAGATCGTGGCAGAGATAGGGGTCGTGATCGTGAACGAGAGAGGGGTCGTGACAGGGAAGAACCAGCTGAGAAGGAAAAGCCAGCCAGAAAGCCCTACTTTGAAAAGCCAGCTGAAGAGGTAAGCATATTTGGTGCTGTAATCTTCTCATTTAGAGGCATATTCCAGACTATTTACACCAATCCAACACCATACTTCAACTGTGCATTCAGCTGGTGTGTATTTTAGGTGTGAAGTGAGATGTGGCAAAGAAAAGCTTCACAATACAGCTCAGTGATATGTCTTGTTTCTTAGTTGATTCCTTGAGATCATTTTTGAGTGTCATTTGTTTATTCTTTCTTGAGGATGAAGACAAAGATAAGCCTCAACAGACAGCCAAAGATTTGGTGCGGTCCATCAATGATCGATTTAAGGTCAGTTGTGAATGCAATATTATGTACATTCGAAATAAAAGATCTGTCTTTCTTTCTTTTTTTCTTTCTTTCTCTCTCTTTGGCAACTGTGGTTCAACCAGTAATAGTCATGCTTCTGCAGATAAATGTGTAAGTATGCTTTTGCTGTGGAGATGTTTATGTCTTTGCTAAGCGGGAATTTCCATCTGCTACTGTCATATTCACATCTGTTGGTAACTGCATATTCCCGGTAATTTGTATCAAATACAGTTTATAATCTTGAATATGCTTTGTGTCTTTTTTGTATCATAAAGCAGCGATTTAGCATCCAACTACAAGCAGGGTGTGGGATAGTCACCACAGTAGTAATGTATGTTCTGTTGTAGTTGGGACCATGACTTTTAAAGAAGACAGAAAGATCCATGACTTCAAGCATTAATGATAGATGTGGTGGTTTGGTTAGTGGGTTTTTTTTTTTTTTGCTTTTAATAAACCTCAAGTCTTCTGATGCTCATAGCATTAAAAGAGGTTTTTGTTTTTCAGGGTTATGCTGACATTGAAGAAGAGAAAAAAAGGTAACTGTTTTTCCTTCCAACTGTACCATAAACGTAGCTCAACCTAGAACCTTACAAGTGTTATGAAAGTCATAAATGTCATTTTTGATACCATTATTCCTGCAAAACTCCCTTTTCTTGGGATGTTTCATTATTTTAAGCTCAGTGTAGAGGGTTGACTAGAGGGCAGTGTGGTATATTTGTATATTTGCTTTGATTAGTGTCAAGGGGAAGAATATCATTTATTAAATCCAATACCATTCTTTACACTTTTTAAAAAGCCTTTATTGCAACATCTCATTTGCATTCAAGGGCGGCAGTCAGAGCCGAAGAGGAGCGACTGAAGAAGCTCAAAGCAAAGACAGAGATTGACAGCTACGCTGAATGCTACCCTGGGTAAGCAGAAAGCTTCATCATCTGTGTTGCAAATATTTTTTAGTTTTGTCAGGGTTCTGTTTCACTGGAATCCTCAGATTTGGTAATGGAATGTTGATTATATTATAAGATGTTTATCAATCAGAATTGGCAGGGAATATTGTAGGCAGGGTTAGGGTTATGTCAGTGGCTGTACACACATATTAAGACAGGTAAGAATTAAATCACATTTTTGATAATTGCTGATGATTGTGCAGGATGATGGAATCAGCTGATGCTATTGACGACTCTGATGAGGAAGCAGACTACACAAAGATGGACCAGGGCAACAAGAAGGGACCAGTTGGACGCTGGGACTTTGACACACAAGAAGAATACAGTTCCTACATGTCTAGCCGAGAAGCTTTACCAAAGTCAGTATTTTCTTTGTGGATTTCTCTCAGATTTCGTATCATAAAATAATGTTACAGTATGGAATAGGTTTTAAAATTTTGTGTTTTGTTGCATTTCAGGGCAGCATTCCAGTACGGAGTGAAGATGTCCGATGGTCGTAAAACAAGAAGAGCTGGACCCAAGGATGAAAAGTCAAAACTGGACAGGGAACTTCAGCAAATTAACAAAATCATTGAGAAACGAAAAGCTCCTGGTGCAGAGGGATCATCCAAGAAACCTAAATATTAGCTCCAGCCATTGGAAAAACATGAATACACAGATCAGATGCTGTTGGTGTTTGAAGACTCATCACAGGCCAACAGATTAAATACGTAGCCACATAGAGTTGTGTTGCAACATTTTTTGGCAGACAGATTTTATTCTTGTACTTTGGTCTCCTTAACTTAAGGGTGAGGTTGATCCTGTTGAAATGTAGCTGTTCATGGGAAAGCAGATAGCGAAGTGGTTAGCTTGCTGGCATCTAACACAAGAGTCATACCAGTTCGACATCATGTGGTGCAGCAAACTTTCCCCAGTCAACCCATCTGCTGGGAGTGGGTACCTGACTCCTTTTAGGGTTGGAGGAAAGGAAATGGGTACTACCCTCATCTAAAGTGTGCCCCTTGTCTCTAACACCTCACCCTGATGACTGAAAGATAAGGGGATGATCTTCACCTTTAGCCACCTTTTGTTAATGATACCAGGATTGCTACCAGACCAGTTTCTGTCATCTAGCATTCGTTGAGCAGTGTTTTTTTAACAATACAATTTGTTGTTTGTTTTTTTTTTCCATTCTTCAGTTGAAATGGAGCCATGTCTTAGGAAAGAATGCTTGTGTTCAAAATGACAATGCTAAAGAAGTGTTTTTAATAATACATTTTGATAATCATTCTGAGAGCATAGTCCCTTTGTGTGTGCATACTTGTCTTCACATTTGCTTGAATACATGTGTTGGGCAGTAGCAGAAAAAAAAAGAATTATAATGTAATAAAAGCCAGTAGAGGGCTTCTATTGATTGCACCTGTTGATATTGAATGCTGGATTTTTTTTTTAAAGTCTGTAATCACTCAATGATTTTGTCATTAAATGAAACTATGTACATTGTCTTGTTATGAAGGCTCTTTTGTTGTCTTCACTAGACTAACATTAGAAAAGTCATTTGTCAAGTTTCTGATCAGATGCAGAGTAAAGTGGAACTAGATTATACACAGGCGGCATAACTGCAGGCAAGGTTACAGTCGCTGCAAACTGCGATGACGCCTTAAGATGGACTTAGTCTTGACAGACAAGGATTACAGAGCAATGACCTGTAGGCAAAACCTACTTACGAATGGCGAGGATGGTGTAGAGACACACGTAGACTCGCGGTGAACTTGGCCTTTCCTGTTTACTGGCAGTGCAATATATATATATTTTTTTTTATTGAGAATTGTTTATATTTACAACAGAAAAAGTCTGAGAGAGGGGGAGAGTTTCGCTATATAAAGGTAGGATAATATTTGAGGCACAAATCTTCGTTTGGTTACACGTGTAACAAACTTTTCTTGAGTAGAGAGCTGACGGATACTGTCGCAAAACCGAACTTTTACAAATTGCACAGTCTGGGAATACGAACCGTCAGGTTAACTGTTCACAGGTAATTAGCTTCCGCCACGGAGGAAACAGCCGACGAAAGCTGAAATGGACGAAAGTAAAACAGATGGCCACGTGAGCAAGTAGTCGAGGGATGTTTCAGAAACCAAACTCTTTTGTTGACAGACATCCCTCCCTGTGCACATTCGCCCTGATATAGTCTTAGTTGCTGGCACGGCGTAAAACAATCAACCAGCCCCGTTCCCATAATGTTTAAGTCAAGAGCGTGAGACTTGGCAGTCGTGGGTTCAGATCTCGCTTCGGTCACGCTGATGTTTTTGTTTTTCTTGGCATGTGGAATCTTTTCATAGAACCAGCTTGCTTGGCCATGATGTAACTTAAACTGCTGCCTCGTTTCCTCAACCTCCTTCAGCATGGATTTTGTTTTACTCGTTTCAGAAGATACACTTTACCGCCTAGCGACTCCTGTATCTCTGTAAACGCTAAAGGAGAAAGCAGTCTTTATCCAGGCAGCCCTATCCGATGTTGTAGGGAGTGCGATTAGCTGAATAAAAACAAAACTCATCCAAAGGGATCCCGAACCCTTCAGCGCGTCCATGCGCCCCGATTTCTATCGACGGAAGACTGTGTCGTGGCGATAACGATGTCGGTCGTGGTGGACTGGCTCCCATTCAGCGAGCCCACAAAACGCTTTTGTTCCGGAAAGGTCGGGAGTCAAAAGTACCATGGAAATATTGTGCCATCATCGCATCCGGACCGCTTCTCGCGAGCTCGCCATTGTTTCCTTGTTCTTTCATTGGCTTAGTTTCTGCTCCTTAGCTGTGTGCATCTTTATTACACCCGTATGTCTGTTATGAGAATTAAAAAAAAAAAACAAAAAAAAAAAAAAAAAACCCGCTGTTCTACGTATTTTTATTGGTTTCTATCTTTATTCGTTTATAACTTGTTTTCACAACCCTCTTGTTTAAAATAAAAATCATATTGCCTTGGTAACTGTCGTCGACGCCATCGCTTCTGACTGTTGAAGTCTTGAACGCCTCGGCCCAGTGGTTTCTTTGCAAACAGAGATAGAGATGTGCAGATATTCTCATGTTGTTACAAGTTGCAAGCTCGTCACTACATATTACATGTTTCTATGCATTTTTAAGTCTACCTTTGCTGTATGAGCGACTTGACATGTAAGTGGATTACATAGAGAACTCGGCGCGACCGACTTTTAAACCAAAGGCTGCTGGTTCGAGATTTGAGCACGTATGAGGGGAAAACTCCTCCCGGACACCCAGCAGATTGGTGCCTGAGGGAAAAAACTACAACGCGGAAGGTGTGTTGTGGGGTGGGTGGGTATGTAGGCCATATGCAGTGCCCTACACCCGATGAACCACTTCCATTTCATTGGCTGCCATGCACACGTTTGACAGTTACCTGTAGGCTCACAGTCCTTATTTGTTTTCTGGCCTTTCCCTTTCCACAGCTACAGGTGTGCCGTGAGACTCTCGTCATACGATCTTTGTAAACTTTGAAACTCATCATCTTCACTGTCGGCATGCATACCGCCTCTGGTGACCAGGTGCTGCACACGTGAACACTCAAGTATTTTACGGTTGGGGTGTGAGTAGGCCGTGTTTCTCCAGCAATTTGCACGGGTTAGTGATTCCCACAAAAATAGAAAGAAAGTAGTTTAACACAGAACCCGTCAATTGCAGTCTCGGAAGATAAGACTTTATTTATCCCAGATAGCAACCAGAAGTAGTTTGGTTGTTTACTTCCCTTTTATCGCAGTTCTGACAGGGTTCGAAAGAGATATATGCGCTCAGGTGAAATAAGAGGCACGAGCGAAGAAAAAAAAAAAAAGTGGTGAGCAGGATTTTCCTGACACCGATGTTAAAGAGGAACAACTCAACATCACCTCCTAGGGGAAGAAGAATAGGAAGGAAACATGGGCGCATAAATTTAGTTTTTCTGATTCTTCTTGATGACAAAAAAAAAAAAAGATTAACATTGCAAACTCTACACAAAATATTTATAAATATTAATCCTTCAACAAAGAAATAAAAACCCAGGGCTAAAGAATCTTTAAATGTTGAATGCAAATTTTTTCACTTAATCGTCTCGTCACCATTCTTTTCCTGCAGAACTCTGAAAGACATATCAAAAGTGTGTCTTGATGCCTTGCGTGCACATACACGCACACACACGCACACACACGTACACTCACGCACACACACGTACACACACGCACACACATGTATGTGTACATTGGTAGGACATGTATGTGTGAGCATCAATGAACCCAGGAATTAGCATAATGCACGTGTTAACATATTTTCAGGGCTCTACCCGTGCCTGTGAGTTTTTCACGAGCGACACGGACTCGGCCTGCGAAATGTTTTCTTCCTGTGCCTGTGACTGAACAGCGCTCATTTATTTTTATTTCCTTTTCCCCTAAAATACACAAAACATTTTAATGGCTGCTTCCTGTTGGAAGTGGTTACGAAGTGTGTTCCATTTCTGCCTCTACCAAGTCTTTAACTGCATAAAGAACCTGGTGACAGCTTGGAACTCTCTGAAGAAAAGCTAAGGTGAGAGAAATAGGTTTTCGCGAGAATGGATTAATCTCTTATTTCATCCTAGCTATCAGAAACCGACAGTCGTGAATGTTCTAAACAGATGATCAACTCTCTTTGCATATTGACTACTACCGTGGTTTTGCGGGCTTTGCACCTCAAGTGATAGTTCAACATCAATTTAAAGCAGTCTTTCTTAGGCTAGAAGTATTTATATCTAGTGATTAAAAATGTAATTTTAATAATTATTGTTATGGTAAAGCCCTTTTAAGATTTAGTTTCCTGAGCCAGGTAACAAATTCTTTAGTTCGTCGTTTCTGTAATGATTTGATCTTTTAATCCCAAATTCTGTGGAATCTTGTAGTTACTTGTACTTATATAAGTTTGTGTATACTATGTCGATTTTGGATTGATGCTAATTTAATATTGGGACTTTTTTTCCCTTTATATGCAGGTTGAGTGTAAGAAATGCAGTCAAAGGATGACAAGGACAACAGATCGCCGAAAAAGGGTAAAGACCAGAGCCCAAGACCGAAGTGTCACTCAGATGTCGAAGACCCAAAGGATGCCCCATCAGCGTCGGCACCAGTTGCAGAAAAGAAAGAGGAGGAGGAGCACAAGACATCCCCAGAACCTGCCGCCAAGCCAAAGCCAAAATCTCCGGATGCTTCGTCCCACAGATTAGCCATTGGTTGCGCAAACTGCCTTATATGCAAGCATCGGAAAGCGATGATAAGCAATAGAGGAATCATCGACAACATAGTCGAGTTTCCAATAGAAAGGCCTCCTACCTTCGACCAACTCATTGCAGGTCTCCGGCACGAAGATGGCCCAAAGATCATTGGGGCGGAGAGCAGTCCAGAGGAGTGGCCGCCTACCTACACTCAAAGTTACATGACGAAGAGCGCCTCTTCGTCAGGTGGCAATGTTCTGGTGTTAGGCAGCATGTCCATCGCCGATGACCGCCAGGCAACCAGTGAGAAGAGCGAACATCCGGAAGCAAAGCCGTCCATGACGAAGAGCGCCTCTCCGTCAGGTGGCAGTGTTCTGGTATTAGGCAGCATGTCCATCGCCAATGAGCGCCAGGCAAGCAGTAAGAAGAGGGAACATCCGGCAGCAAAACCGCCAAAGACACCAGATAAACAAGTAACTTGTTCATGTCTTTGCGAAAGTACACCACCAATAATGGTGAACCCCAACATGCAGATGGACCAAGAGAGGGATGACCTCTTCAGGTTACTTCGTTTCACGATTTCTTGCCCGAGCAGCACTCTGGAAGAAATAAAGGCTCTGGTGGAGAAAATCCTGGCGAAAGGCTACACTCTGGACTCACCCTGCGACTGCTCGATCACACCCCTATTGATGGCTGCGTTGGAAAACCGCGTGGACGTGGCCACCCTGCTGCTGGACTACGGCGCGGATCCCAACACCAGCAGACGGTACCTGTCCAACTACACGGCCCTGCATGTCGCGTGCTTGCACAGTGGCACCTGCGACTCTCTGCCCATGATCAAGCTCCTGCTGCGGTGTGGAGCCAATATCAGAGCTCTCACTGCTAATGGCGACAATCCCCTGACTCTAGCCTGCCTCTACGGTACCCCCGAGATGGTCAATCACATCGTGGCGCACAGCAGACAGCACACAGGACTTGAGAATTACTGATTTATGTAGGAGTTAACAGGATCTGAAGTTTCGCTTTATTTCTTTATTTTCATTTCTTTCATTTGCATCTGTTTTCTTTACTGTCAAACTCTTCATCGTTCGTCAAATGAGTTTTGTAGATTGATGGAAAGAAAATTGAGATTTTTGATTGAGGATAGTGACGGTAGGACCCGTGATATGTAGTAGTGATGAAATGATGTAACATGGACTCGCTTTCTTTATCTTTCAGATTAATACAAATATTTGCAGCAGAAAACAAGATTCAGTTTGCTTACGAGACGGGTATACAGACTGTGTGAATGGAAGGCATGCGCTGTGCAAAGTTCGTGAGCGGTGACTAATGCGATGATACTCGATTTCTGCGAGGAAACAAGCCACTATTCTAATATCCTGAATTTTTGTCTCGACAAACACCACGATAAATAACCTGCATCAAAATTTAATCTGTCTCATTGAATCTGTTTAATTCTTAATCGTATACCAGCAGCTGTCACGATGGACAATAGGCAGAGCTCATGAAAATATTTTAATTGAGGGAAATGTTACGATCAACACTTCATAAATGGAAAGTTACTTTAAATTACAAAAACTAAAATAGTGAACAATAATGATAATGATAACGATAATGTTTGCTGAGCAGACGGACTCCTTTTGAAAAACTGAAAAACGTTTTGTCTATTCCTCAAATTCGCTTTGAAAAATCAGGTCGTCTGCTCAAGTTACTTTTAGAATCAGCGAAGTCAATTTCCCTAAACACGATAGCGATTGTCGTTAAATGAAGAACAGGCGACTTAAAAAGTAAAAAGTTAATTGCTTATGTCCTTTTCAGGACAACATAAGGAAGCAGTTGAGAAACCTTGTTGTCTTCAGTATGTTTGCCTTCGCGGCGTCGCAGTGCTCGTAGTGTTCGTGAGGTCATGATGGCGAGCACCACTACTGTCTACTACTTGCTACTACTTGCCTATTACTTGCCTACATTTATTGACATCACCTCTGTGTTCTCGTAAACATGTCTCCCACTCTAGGCGAGCGGTCCGGTGACGCAGCGGTTAGCGCCTGTCACAAATAACAGGTTTGGATGTCCTGGGTTCAGATCTCATCTCTGGCACGTGGTTCTTTTTCTGCATGTGGCATCTGTTTAGAGGGGTGGGTGCTTTGCGATGATATATATAGCCTTAGATGCTGGCTCGGCGTGAAACACCAAATTCCCACCCCACCCCACACACACATCGAAAAGCCTGGTGGCGCACCGATCACTAGTACAAGATTCAGGATTCTTTGACACTCTGAAGGAATTCAGATATTCTTTATACACACACATTCAATAGTCAGTTTGTAACAGCTAATACACTAAAAGCTGATTTCAAACTGAAAGAGGTGCATGTAGTACCAGTCTACAAACTTTTTACAATAAGTACATCACATACAATAGCAGTTGACCACGTCACACAGATGGTCTGTGATTTTTTAAAACGACTTTTGATGTTACTGAAAATATTCTGTGCGTATATCTTATACCCATTTATCTACAAAAATGGAAATAATAATAAATTATGATTGACTATCTCTTCTCAGCTGTTATTTGACCTTTCGCTTAAAAATAAAAATAAATAAATAAAATAATAAAAACCCAATAATATTGAGCCTTTATTTTTTTGTTTTTCAATGAAGGTCGAAATTTTATTTTTGTTGCAAGAGTGTTTTCATGTTTCTACCCCACCGAAGGTGTCCATCTTTCCGCCTGGACATCCCACACTACGTGTCAGGTGTACGCTTCCAATGAATTGTAAAGGTAGACAGGTCTGAGTACTGTTACAAGAATGGGATTCATGTTGCAATGTTCAGGAAGCTAATACATCAAAACAGTCAAAATTACAAACGTCTTGTTGCTATTAATAGAATGCGTGATTCAGGCGTGAGTGTAGTTTAGTTACTAACCTCTGTGACATGCATGCCTCGTGTTACTGGAAGCACCTTGACACAGGGTGTGTGAATATGTGAATATATATATATGTTAGTTACATTGCCAGTATTTCAGCTTCAGACTAGCATTTTCTTTATCCACGACATGCCTGAACCTTGATTCATTCAGGAATGTGCTCGATATTAAAATGAAATGTCATTAAAATATTGTACCTACTGCCACAACAATCAGCGGTGTAAAACTTTATGTATATGCACGTCCTTCGCATATATCAATATATACCAAAATAAATCTAAGCTTTCAAAAAGGCTCCTCCTTCCCACACCTGTATCCCTCCCTGAGGACTGCTGTAGGGGATGGGCGAATCCCTTTCTCCACCCTACTGCATGAGTCACCTGAGTGGTTAAAAACCTTTATTGGACAATGGTGCACGGCTTCTATTTACCTTATATCACATGCCACGTGACATTTTGACCGGGTTGTGGAGGGTTTTATTTGGGGGGTTGAGGGAGGGAGGAAGAGGTGTTTTAAGAGGTACCCTATTCTCATTTTTCTACCATTCCCGTTGGTGCTTAGAATTGTTTTTGCCAATTCGTTGATCGTTTTCAAAAGGATGACTCAGTGTCATCAGTGTCATCAGTATAGGAGAGCCTCTGCAACCGTAGAATACAAAGACTCTACGACTGTTCAGACAAAAACAATCCCGGCTGTCCTGACAATATTGTGTATCTATATCCTTACTTCAAGTAAGCTCTTGTGTGAAATAAAAAATCATGTCACACTATACCTTTGACCGTCGCATGAACCCTCTCAAAATCTAAAAATATCCAATTATAAAGCCTACGGTTTCATGTCTTCAGTGCTAAGCCCCTCGCATTGAGATGAATACACGAATGGGGGATGATGGGGGAATTTTACAGAGGGGGAAAAATTGCTATAGCTTTAGTCCTGTCCTGTAACAGACGCCACATGCCTGAGACGAAACCTGAATCCAGGACAACTGGTCCTCACTGAGCTGTGACAGGTGATCACCGTTGCGCCACCGCTCCGGCGGCTTACGGCAGATGTTGCAAGTATATCAACAGTCAGTATCAAAAGCTTTTTCTATTCATAAGCAGCTTTTCGTGAGCCTTTCTATGAGGTCACTGCCATACTTTCTCTGGGCCACGCTGCATGTGAAATCTTAAACATTTTTTAAATCGGTGATCTCAAGTTCTGGTCGAGTAACATGTTTAGTCTGAATAGTCGATTATCTACTTTAGTCAGGCGAATTAAGACTCATTTTAAAGAATTTACATGCTTATCAGCCAGCATCGGTTTCTGAAAGTTATACCTAGAACTGTGAGCTTAAAGTTAAGTTCGACTTAAGACCTTATGCAACCCAGCCCCGATTTCTGTTGACCTCTTTCCCTCCATCCCTTGCACTATTGTAGGCAATGATGACAAATGTGTCCCATGGAAGCAGACGACAGGATGGTGGCCTGTAGAGAGAGGAGAGGGGACAGTGAAGCGGCGCCCACAGTCTCACTTCGAGGCTCTGAGCTCATTCACGCTCTTAGTAAAGCTTCTTAGAAACATCAAAAGCATTTTGATTTATCTTTACCTGGACATTATCTTCATCTCTTGCTTGCATGAACCATACACACACATAGCATATAAACCGTAAACATTTATTCATTCATGTCATCTTCGCACGTGCAAAATTAAACACATAATACACCCAGGCATTTAACCCGCAGAATTCTCTGATGATCAACACTTACCGACTTTCCGTCTTTCGACTTTCTCTTCATCTTCTCTCCGTTCCACCTCTGCCCTTTACCTACCCTCACTCCTTTCAATATTTCGACCTCACCCGTTCTCATAGCCTCCTTCAAGTGTGTGGGTGCAAGTAGAACTCGGTACACAATACCTAGTCACACGGAACCGCAGCCGCCCCCTTCCTCTCTCACCTCCCCCTCCCCATCACAGTGCGGATGTTTGCGCCGAGTGTAGAACCCTCGCCGCAGTTTTCTCGCCGAAACTCGTCGTGCGGTGCAGTCAGACGCTGTGTGCGCGTGCGCCGTAGATGATTCGAACCACCATCCGGACAAGCGGCGAGTGGTTTGGAGAGTTCAGCGCCCCCACCGTATCACGTAGTCGCTACGGCGAGCGACGATTCCTCGATGTGTTGAGCTGCCGTCGGAGCAAAGAGCACTCGGAATTTTCCTCGTTGAAGACAGGTGCCACTGGTGCATTGACGACGGGTGCCACTGTCCCACAGCGAATCTTACAAACGGGTGTGGAACAAACCCTCTCTGAGCTCAAAGTACAATATTCTAGAGGTCATGGAGTGTGTTAGTGCGTTCTACCTTGTCATGTGACCAGAAGACCCCACCCTCCTACCCCAGGTGATCAGCTCTATAAAGACGCAATGGTTTGCGGTGTGGAAGTAGTAGCCACGTCCACTGAAGTACCCGGCAGTGTGTCGGCACAGCAGACTGGGTAGAAAGCGCCGGAGTGAGGAAGGTGTGAGAGGTTGACGTGTCCAGTGTCATCAGTAGAGAATCCTAGGAGAGCCTCTACAACTGTAGAGTACAAAGACTCTACAACTGTTCAGACAACAACAATGTCGACTGTCCTGACACTACTGTGTCTCTGTAGCCTCACCTTGTGGACCACCGCGGATGGCAAGGTGTTGACTCCACAACTGACTTCCAAAATTGAGGAGTTCGTAAAGAACCTCATTCAGTGCCGGGGAGTTGTCAGCCTCTCCTTGGCCGTCGTCAAGGGCAACGAGACCTGGACTCGAGGATTCGGCATGGCCGACAAAGCCTCTGGACGACCGGTGAATTCCTCCACGTTGTTCGCCATCGGGTCGGTGACCAAGGCCTTCACAGCCACTATCCTGGGTATGCTGATGGATGAGAGTAACAGGTATGTATCTGCTACTTAGGTAAATATATTTGCCTGCTTGTATTTATATTTCAAGCATGTGACTACTCTTTAGTAAAATCCGCGCAGACACGCAATTCCTTGACCGTTATGGAGCTTTGCGTAATTAAATGCGCGAAAGATATGCGCACAAAATTATCGTGTTAGTAACTTTCGGTTTATGAAAGGTCTTTTGAATTTTTTTCAAATAGAATTAGGTCATAACTATTTAAATTGGTTTATTCAAAGTGTGAGAAATCCTTGGAGGACGTTTGCCAACATCGCCCTGTTCAACACAGGCTCCATTCAAAGTCGATGTCGGCGCAGACTGTTGATCCTAGTTTCACATCAGAGGTTGGACCAAGATAACTTCTAGGCAGAATAATTTTATTTGAATCGTTGTATTATATTTCTGGGAACTTCATTCCCTCTTTCAAAAAAAAAAAAAGTATATATATTCTAGCTAAAGACAGGGAGTCAGAGGAGGTCAACACAAAGCAGTTTGTTGTGTTGTGTTGTATTGTGTCGTGTCCGTGTCCAAAGGTCACATTCTACACGCACTTGTCGACCTAGAATTTCTCAAGTCGTTTGACTGTGTAGAGCCTGTTTCCATGAAGGATAAAAGATGGCTCTATCCATTTTTTCCCGTTTTCCTAACTACATAAAAATATCGAAACAGCGCGAAACTGTGAAGGCACTTTAGAGGATATTTTAGAAAATCTGAGAACCTGGTCTTAAGAGCAGTCTGTGTGTAAAACGGTGAAAATTTATGAATGATTGCACACATGGCCACCTTCCGACACCTTAATCTCGATTACCTTAACCAGAACACGTGAACGCTTTCCTTAAACGTCTGTAAAAAAAACTGTAAGGTACATTTTAAAATATATTCAGTTCTCCTCGTCCCTCTCTTGCAACCCTCCTTCAGTACAACCGTCTACATAGCGAGAACCAGTCTGTGAGCCTATTCTTTATAGTGGATGTAGTTCCGGAAGTAGCACAGTGTGACCTTTACCCTTCACCCTAACTATTCATTATATTTTTATCTTTCACCGATCTTCTCTGTTTATGCCATGGAAGTAGATCACCAGAAAGTCTGTGGAAACCTAGAGGTAGTCATAACCACAAGGATAGTCTGAACCAATTACAAGTCTCAGACGGATGGAAATAATGCAAAAATGAAAGATAAAAAACAAAAAAACAAACAAAAAAAAAACCAAAAAGAGAAAAGAGAGAAATCTAAAGAGAAAAAAGGAAAGAAAAAGACAAGAATGAGAGAACAGAAGAAAAGAAAGATAAAAGATAAATTATAAAAATTAAAAACCCCAAAATAAATTATATATAAATGTTAAAAATGTAATGATCATATTTATTCGTTCACAAATACACTGTTGCGTGTGGGGTGTAACCGCCAGTTAGTTCATTGCCCTGGTTAGTGGTTAGTTTAGTCCTTGCTACTCCTCGAGGAGCATAAGGCCGCTTTGGTCTAGTAACCCACTATTGTATATATAAAAAAAAAAAAAAAAAAGCTATTACAGAAACCTCAACAGTTCATTGCCCTGAGGGTCACAAATGGTGGAAGCTCAGTTCATGTGATCTGATTAACGTCCGTGACTGTCATCATAATACAGACACGTGTTACCAGAATTATGAGGTGAGCATAAGGCCGGGTGCAGTACACTTTACGGGTAGCATGTCCTGCATGCATTCTCAAAACTTGCTTCTCACCAGTCCCACAGCGGAGTGTGCAACTTAATAACTCAAGCGGATCAGAGGTTCACGACACCAAAAGACATTGAGCGAGGGTGACAGCTGTAGACTGAGTACTGCTCACCCAGAGAAAGGGAAACAAGTTTGAAAAATGTGTGTGTGTGTGTGTGTGTGTGTGCGTGTGTGTGTGTGTGTGCGTGCGTGTGTGTGGGGGTGTGCGTGTGTATATGTGTGTGTGTGTGGGATGGGGTGTGTGTGTGTGCGTGTGTGTGCGTGTGTGTGTGTGTGTTTGAAAGAAACGGAGGTAGCGATGGAAGGGGGGGGGGGGGAGAGAGAATGAAGCAATGCTGTCTAGACTCTACAAATAATTCTGTCTTGCAACATGAGAAGGGAGGGAACGATACAGGTAGATAACCTTGGGTTAGGCTGAGCACACGACCGCGAAGTGTTTTGCTCAAACACTTCTTTGAGAAGAGATTATGAAGACGAACAGACGGATAAGACAAATCGTTTTTCCTTTCCTTTAAAATGTTAGGCGAGAGAGAAGAGATACATGAAAAGTTTTTCTCGAATGGAAACCGTTTTTGTGTATTTGCGTGTCATGATGAGAAATATTCTAAGACATGATCCATGCTTCATTAATTACATTGTCGAGGTTTCAAACGCTTCCCGTACAGTTTTATCTGAGCTGAGCTCTGGTTACTGGGAACCTCTCATGAAGACAAGCGAGGGAGGAATGAGACAGGATGGCATTAATGAAGATGAAAATTACTTTTTGCCACAGATGCAACACACAAATAGTCAGATACTAAGGCACGGGAACCGCATCTAAGGAAAAGAGAGACAACAAAAAAAGAGGAAGAGAGAAAAATAGAACAAATGAAGAAAAAAGGAGGAAAAAAGGCAAACACAGGAACATAAAATAATAAAAGAAAAGAACAAACAAATGATAAAAGAAAAACAAAACACAAGAAAAAAATAATAAATAAAAGTAAATGAAAAACGAACCAAAAACACCGAACAAACTATAAAAGTAATAGACAAATAAACGCATAAGAAGAAAAAAGGAAAGAAAAGAAAGGAAAAAATAGCAAACTATCATAAAGAAAAATAAAAGATGGCATGAAAGAAGAAAGAAATAAAGAAAAAACGAACTAGCTTTGGGAAACATTATGTTTTACTCCCATCCAGCAACTAAAGCTTTATCACGGCAAAGCAGCCAGTCCTGTAAACAGGCGCCATGTCCAGAGACGAGATTTGAACCCAGGTTAGTTGGCTGCTTCGGCGAGAAAGTGCTTCCACCTAAGTTGATTTCACACGATCAGAAGAAAAAATGGGAAGTTAACAAGAATACAGGAAGAAAACCCCTTCAACATGTTTTACATAAAGAAAGGGTCCAGAGAAGAGATCTGAACGCATGCCCTTTCAGTGTAGTGGGGACAAGCGAGTATTTTATAACCTCTACACTACCAGGTGCCCCTCCTGAAACCAGGAAACTAATTCTCACTTTATTGCGCCGCCGAGCAAAAGAGTGAACGAGCGAAGGAAAGAGAGAAAATGAAAGAAAGTAGAGAGAAAGAGCTTCTGCCAATCCCTACTGTCTGGGGATATTTATGGAGGGAGTTTCATTCGTCACTGTCGTAAATATTCTTAAGGGCTTCATCCCGCTGTCCCTCTGGAACAAAAAAATGGTTCAACTTTGTCAGATGTTTTCTCTCCTTTTTTATCTCTGCCGCCATAATGGTGCGGGAGGGAGAATCTTCAAGCTGAGAAATCGCTCACATTTATGAATAGGATACTTATTAAAATGCACGTGCGTGAACATACCTCCCCCACACACCTCCGACCTCTCTGTCTCTGTCTCTCTATCTCTCTCTCTCACACACACACTGTGTGATGATTTGACTTCAGGAGGACGAGTTGATTTTTCTTTCCTGAATGATAAGGGAGATAACCTCAAAGTCTAGTGCCAATTTGAATTTTGCGCTTGTCTGCCCATGTTTGAGATCATAAATGCCCTTCGGGGGAGCATTACTGACAAGGGATTTCGTAGAAGACTGCCTAATCTATTCATTACTTCTCATATTACTACAGTCTATTACCGTAAGCATTCTACAAAACAAACGCCGAGCAATCCGGTGAAAATATCTGCAGCAATGATAAAGAAAGAAAACAGAAAACAATAAAATTATGAAGGTACAAAAACTCGAAAGCAAACGAATTGTTTTATAAATGTTCATTGACAACACATGCACAGTCTGGAATACATGAATTGAACGTACACATAGACATAGCATCCTTAAAGTAAGATACGCGTGTCTCAAAACTAAAGTAGGAATACATCTCGAAGGTACTGAGTGTACGATTATTTTAAATAAATCAACAAAATTCTTTCTTTTTAAAACATCAAGAACATTTAAATATTTGAAGAGATTCACTGCACGGGCAGTAAGAAGTATACTGAAGCAGTTCAATCAAAAAAAGTGTAACTTCTGTACAGTCCTGACAACAATTAAAGGACTGCTGGAGTGTAAAATTGTTTGGAGTATTCTTGTGCTCCAGGGACGAGATAAAGTTTCGTGCAAGTTTTCCACAAACCAGGGTGAATACACCTGTGTTGTTGACCTCTGTCGGTTCATAGTGATGTTTTTCAGTGGGTACCTTGACAGCAAGAAGGAGGGGGAGTATTTACCCAGGGTTAGAGGTCCCACCCGGAGCTCCACTTTACCATTGAGCATTGCACACCACTAGTCTCTCGCGGTTTCCTTGAGAGCTCTTCAGATGTAATATCAACAAAAACAGACGCTGCATAGGAAAGGATGAAAAATCATGCTGCTGCTCTTCTCTATCATCTGAGGACATTTTCCAGCGGACACAGAACTGTAATATCACATGACATCTTCGACTCTCACCGCATTGAGTCAGCTTACCTGGGTATCCAGCCGACAAGTGTGCATGTCTTTGGGTTTCGACACAATTTATTTTTAACCACTGGCCCTATCTTCTCCTTCAGATATGAAGCAGAAAGAAAGTGTTTATATATATATAGATATTTCTGTGCCAACTTTGACAGGCGCGCGCTCTCTTCTTCTCTTCCAAATAATATATATACACACGCATATATATATATAAACAGCAAAGAGAAGCCTAGAGGAGGAGAGTGCCAGTTGAATAGTGTTCGCTAACAAAATTGTTTGACAGCAGAAAGCTAAGACCACTCGCATTTGACTGTTCAAAGCTTGCACTAAGCTTTGCCTCTGAAAACCATCCTGACAAAGACTTTGCACACAGTGTGAAGGATCCTCTGTTGTGAGGCCGCGTCCCACCTGTGATTAAACAAGTAGTTATTTGTTTACGATCCTGTTCGTTACCTGCACCTTCTCGCTGTTTTGATGTGTTCCCCACCTCGGTTGTCCGTTCATTACCGTGTGTTTACGTGCAAAGCACTCCAGCACGCATGCGTGTAAATGCTCCCACGTGCACGTCACGTGAATGTGAATGGACGTGAAAATACTTTTGTGAATTTACGAACTCCACTGGGGCTCTCGCGCACGCCTGTGGAAATCTCTCACATCAGCCATCCGTGCCAACTTTCCCTTCCCCCCGCTAGCACTTCTGTTTGACCTTTGCACTTTTTCCAGCTTTACGCTCATCTGTCAGCTTCCTGATGGCGCATCTTGACGTCACTTCCGGTGCTTCGTTTCATTTGTTTCCCCTGTTGATCTCTGGTTTCTGTAGCCGTGAAATTTGTTTTCGTGAAGCAATGAACAGTAAGGGGTTAATGCGATGAGTTTCTCCAGAGACAAGCTCCACAGACATCCGCCTGAAGATATGGCACAGTGCCGGAGGCGAGGTACGGTACTGGGGGTCATGTGACCCTCACTCACCAGCTGGAGAATAAGATAACAACCTACACCACGGGTGGCTACTCTGGGGATGCGGGAGTTGTGGTGGTGGGGAAGTGATTATTTAAACTCGAAGCAGGAATATGTGAAAGTGGGTCGATGCTGTAGAAGAGAGACACGTGTGCACATAACACCCACAGAAGTCAGAAAATCTGAGCACATGGAGCAAAGTACTTCTATAAGTTTAGGTCAATGATGTTTAGGTCAACATTAAAGGCTTTATTTTAAGGAAGAACACTTTTTTTTTAAAATTTGTCATTGCATTAGTGAACTATAACGAAAGAAAAAAATATTTTCCTAAATGAAAAGAGTGGTGATTGGCTAAAATGACTTTTCGTTGAGCAAGTCCTTTCATGTCTATCAAAGTGCAATTAAAAAAACTGAGTTGAGCTCATGACCCCCGACTTTCATCTGGACGGTGATGCACTCACATCATGAAGGCTACACGTGATGTTAAAAATCTTCTCACAGCAGGTTAATTAACATGTGATCCTGGTGGCCGGACTTAAAATACATGGCTGGTCGCTGAAATGCCCATAATTATCCTTCGAGCGCTGTAGAGAGCTGAGTGCACACAGCTCCAAACCTCAGATGTTAGCCGTATCCGCGGTTATTTTCGATGTCACGATTCCAGCCTCTTTTTAAGCCGATGACGTTTATAGAATCACTTAAAGCAATTATTTTCCTTTCTTTTTCATTACTTTCTTTCTTTCAAAGGAAGAACTGTAACGATATTCCTGCATTTTCGCGCAAAAGCAAACATTGGCTCCGGAGAAGTGAGCATGTTGGTGACAGTTGTAATGTGACTCTTGCCTCTTACGTTAAACACACCCGCGGGAAGACGTTAAGTACAACGGTCACACGCCAGTTACTACAAGTTCTGACATGACTCACGAGACCCCAGTCCTGCTCTTTCCCGGATACTTTACGACGTGTGACGATTTACTAAACATTCACATTATGTAAATACACACTACAATTTGGCTTATGTCAGTTTGGGTTCAAGTACTATCCGTATTATTTGTCCTTCCAGTGTTGTAGTATCGTTAAGCCACCATCAACTCTGACATACATATGAAAATCAACTTCGGTCGGCCAGCTGCTACTGATGCTCTCGCCCTGAAAATTCTTCCTGTGTCTCAGTCTCTCATGTAGCGAGTGCATTATTGTGATGAGGTGAGTAGCAGGTGTCCAGCCGACAGTCGCCAGGCGCTGGTGACTCTCATCTCGATGAGTCTCGTTAGACAGCGACGACTGCTTTCCCCAGCGACACGGATACCGAACGCTGTCCCAGTCCAGGAACGACACGTGGCTTCTTCAACGATTGCTTGTACACACAAACGGAGAGAATATTTCACAGTGATGAAACTGTGAGAACATGGAAGATAATGATACGATATATGGAAACGCGCTCTCATTTAACTGCGAAATTAGACATTCTTTTCTCCCCTCAAGCCGAAGAATTTATTTTATTCTTTGTAAATCATGATGAATTTTGTACATGGGATTGGCACACATTAAAATTTATTACTGACAGCTTTTAAAAGAATTATTAAACAAAACATAGATTTGGAAGTAATTTCATTAACTAGACAACTCACCTGTACTTTAAGGTTTTATTCACCGCCCCTCCGTCATAATAATAATAATAATAATAATAATAATAATAATAATAATAATAATAATAATAACAACAACAACAACAACAACAACAACAACAACAACAACAACAACAATAGAAAGTATGTTTTTTAATGATAAAGAAAATGTATTTTAACGCCGGTAACATTTGTTTGTTTATGTCTGCAGGGGGTACACATGGCAGACACTGATCAAAGACATTCTTGGCAGTGACTTCCAGATGACAGACAATTACATCAACAGTCACATGACAGTCAAAGATATGTTGGTGCACAGGACAGGTCTGGCTAACCCTAACATACCACTTTTTGCTGGAGCTGCAGAGGGAATGTCCAGAAGAGATTTTACAAGGTACTTTCAGAAAAAAATTAGTTTGTAACAGACTTTGAAATGTTACAGTTGTGTTTGTTAGTCATGTTTGCCAAGCCAAAATAATTCTGTTTCATCTGCGAGGGAACTGGCAGGGTGACTTTTAAAGGCTTTTAAAAGCTGAGATCACTCTGATAACTGTAGTAGAGGTAACAAACCTTACGGAGGCACTGAATTTACCTTGTCATTAGAAAAAAGTGCAGTCCTCTCGATCTTAAGGTTTGCAGTGTGCGTGTGTGTGTATATATATATATGTACACACACATATATTCCTTGAGTATTCTGTATACAGGCGGCTTCAGTATTTACCTGTGGCGGGGGACTTTCGTGACGAGTGGAACTACAACAACTGGATGTACGTACTGGCCGGGAGGGTCGCCGAGGTGATGGGCGGAGCATCCTGGGAGGAGCTTCTCCACCAACGCATCTTTCAGCCTTTGCAGATGAATGACAGCCGGGTCATCGGGTACAATGTGGAGGTGGATGCGGACAACTTCGCCTTCCCTTATGCTCAGCTCAAGAATGAAGTGGTGCTGTCGGACACCTCAGTTTACAGGTAAGGGGCTTGACTACATTCTATCATTAGTTCTAACTACATCCTACCCCCTAAAAGGTTCACATGGTGGTATGAGTATGGACTGTTCGTGTTATTTGATATTTACACTCTCTCAGTACTTTAAGACTGTGTGATTCTCCTGTCATAAAAGTGGTGGATAATCCCTTGTTTTACATAGTCGTGCTTGTAGAAAGTCCTCGAAATGTTTAGAAAACTCGCTGTAAGAGAAAACCGCCGCAATACATACAGAAAACTGCAGTAATACAGGGAACTGTAGTAATGCCTATAGAAATCCCTAGTAATAACTCAAGAAGATAATTGAGCAGGCTACAGTACAGAGAAGAGTTTGTTGTATTCAGTTGTTTTCTTTTCACAGAATCGGACCAGCGGAGCCCGCCGGCGCCATCGCGTCTTCAGCAGACGACATGGCCAAGTGGTTGTCTTTCCACTTGCAGGATGGAGTGACGCCGGCCCAAGAACCTCTCCTCAAGAAGGAAACCCTCGAGGAAACATACAATCTGCACACGGCGCTTTCTGTTAAATTTTTAAAAAGAGACTTCGTGAAAAAGCCGCAGTTCCCTGTCACCTTCAGCAGCTTCGGCTATGGTTTGGCCTGGTTCATCTCCTCCTACCGAGGTGAGCTTGTGTAGGTAAACGAATGTCTTACCTGCTTTCATCTATCACAGGTCGAGTAGGCCGCGTGGGTGTACGGGTACGTGGACCTTTGGGTTTGATTTTTTCTCTTAAAGTTTGGTTCTGGGTGGTACATGGTTATTTCCGGTGTAATGCTAATTTATCTGTCGTGTCAACGGTACGCCATTATACCATCACACCTGTGTTTTGTGACGTCAACAGGTTACCAGGTGACGTGGCATTCAGGAGGAATCTACAGCTACATCACTTACCTGGTCCTTATAAGAGACCTTGATATAGGGATCTACATCGGCACCAGCGCTCCGTTCAACAGCACTTCAGGTGTGACAGCCATCGAGGTCTTCTACTATATTGCTGACCTCCTCCTTGAGGAGGATCCTTGGTTAGACACAGTCACCTCCTGCCAGTTCCCTGGTCCCTGGCTAGGTGCACCAGAACAGGGCCCTTCCAACACTAACGATGCTCCTATCGTTGTCCCAGGCCTCATCGAAAAACCTAAACTGTTCGAAGGGACGTACGGTAACAGACTGTTCGGGGACATCGTCATCTCCATCGACACAGGCGGCGACCTTCTGGCCAACTACAGCCGCATCTTGGGCAAACTGCACAAGACCAGCCAAACCCACGTCCTAATGTTGGACATGTACGGTCCCCTGGAGTTTATGAAATATGGAGGACAAAATGTGATGTACATCAACATGACCTTCACCTCGCCAGGTCAAGGCGGGGAGTACCAGTCGCTCCTGGTCAGCTCCCCTGACATGGGGGAAATGGATGTGCTTCTGTACCAGCGAGGGGTGACATTTTCAGACCTTTCAGACCTCAGACAAAGTGACAGTACCAGTGCAGGCACACAGTCGTCTTCACTCTTACTTCATGGCGCCTTGGTACATCTACTTTTGAGCAAATGTCTATGAAAGGATTAAATGCAAATTTGTGTGGGCTATGTCAAAGTATTGTAGAGACTTTGTAATTATGGGTATTTCCATAGACAAGAAGAATGATATGTGGATGTTATATAGTTTCATTTATAATCCTATAAACAGGGGTACATCGGCACTGTAACTGCTACCAGCTGGAACATTTCAGTCTTCACCTCTATTCTCCGTCTCGCTCATGAGAAGTTGTTACTGATATAGATAAACTAACCGGTTCCACTACAGTAGTTTTTACAGATTGGTTCGCCAATACAAAGTAGTATAATATATTAACAGTTTTCAAGAATTTAAGAATTCAGGTTGTTGGTATAATCAGTAAATATCTTGTGAAAAACAGACTAACAAAAAATTGGTTGCAATAATAAAAGCTTGGTTGTAAATAAACACGTTTTTTTTCTAACTGAAACAACTTGCTATAAAGTTTTGTTAAAATAAAGTTCTAAAGGCTTAAAGGTCTAATAGGACGTAAATTTCTTTCTAATTCGTGAAAAATCTCAGCACAAGTAACTATTTCCTAAAATCTTCCTCAATACTTCCTTTTGTTTTCAAGAAACACTCCTACAAACATCACGAGAAAGGTCAGAGTCGTGACGTCACTTTTGTACACCCTTGTACTCGTGTGCAGTTCTGATGGTTGTACTTGGCTATGCTTGAACGGTTGTACCTCGACGACCCACAAGCTATTCTCTGATTTGAGGAAATAATATCTTGATCTTTACGTAGTTCTCAAAAATAAAACTGCACACCACGAGACCCTTAACTCGAAAATTCTATGTATGTTGGACAGGTAGCATGCGCAGACGACGAAATAAAGTGCCCATGACCTCCCGACAAGCGTTTGACCTGCCTGAGACCTTTCAGCAGGGCATCAGAGAGAGAGAGAGAGGAGGCTGATAGGACTCTCAACAAATGAGCCTCCCTGAGATGAAATCTGTGAAGTTTTTCTTTTTCGCTCGATTTTTTTTGAACGTGAGAAACACATAGATCGTAAAAATAAATTATTCCCCACAGACCTTCCTACGTGTCCATCGCGGCTGTCTTTATCTACAAAGCTTGAGAAAGTGGGGCTGGTGTACGAACTGATATAATATCTTGCCACTTTGGAGGAAAATTACAAAGTTTAAGTGCGTCTTTAATATTTACATCTCATGTTATTGCTGTGGCTTTACGGTTAAACGTGTTTCACTTTGAAAATGAAGTGACCACCAGACCTCAACACCTGTGACATCTTTCCTTCCCTTCTTTCGCTTTTTCCGGGTTTGGTGCTAAAAAATTTCCTAGTCTATTTTTCACTGTTAATTATTCATTGCGAAAGATTTTTTTAAAATAAAGGTAAGATGATATTGACTCTGTGGAGTGGACGAAAAAAGAAGATATAACTACATCAGAAGCGTTCAGTACCAAGTGTTGGATACAATTTTTTTTTTTACATCCATCTCCATTCTTAAAATATACAATTCGAACATCAAAATCCTGACAAAGTTAATACACAGAAATGCACAATTAAAACATGTCGCTCGCTGTCCGACTGACTGAGATCTTTACAGAGTAAACGGTTTCATGTACAATCATGACGTCAGCGTTGTTGGCCTCTTTCAGTGCCTTGGGATGTGTGTACACGTGTATCTCGAGAACAGACGAGAGAGAAGGGGGGTTATTCACCAAGTTTCAGAGATCCTGCAATGAGGTTTACCTCATCATTGAAAAAAATTGCAAAGCACTAGACTTTTAGGTTTCCTTATACATACATATATATATGAAATAATCCCGATGCTATATATATATTTCTATGTAGGCAAGGTGGAAGACTGAATTCTGAACATCTTAATACCCTTGAGAGGTGGAAAGAATAAAGAATCTTGCATCTTAAGAGCTCTTGAGACCTAATTGTCTACAAAAAACCCACATATATCCACGACTTTGGCTTCCAGCACAATTTCTTTAAAACTGAGTTATCTTCTCCCTTAAATATGAGTCAGAAAGGAAATTTTATTCTCACATCGTGTGCCGCATTCGACAGGAGATTGCTCTCTCACACACACACAATCATATATCTGTTCAGAGAGAAAATAGGAGCATAGAAGGGTACAGAGTGCGCAGCAAATAGTGTCCGGAAGCAAAATCCTTTGACCTCAAGGTTAGGACTGTTTGACTCGATTGTTCTGAGCTAAACTTTGTCACTGACAGCCGTCCTGACACTGACAAACTGACAAAGACGTGGCACACAAGGTACGACTGATTCTAGGCTATAAGACAGCATCCCGAATTTAATTTCGATTAAACAAGTGGGCTTGTTTTAAACACATCCTGTTCTTGACCTGTATCTTCTTGCTGTTTTGATGTGTCAAGGGAGACCGTTCATTACCGCGTGTTTAAGTGCAAAGTACTCCAGTACGCATGCGTGTAAACGTCACGTGAGTGTGAATGGACGTGAAAGAATTTTGTGAAATTACGAACTCCACACGCTCACGTGCATGCTTGTGGCAATCCCACACATCAATTATTCTTGCCAACTTTCCCTTCCCCGCAATTACTACTACTGTTTGACCTTTGCCCTTGTCCAACTTTGCGCTCATTGGTCAGCTGCCTAGAAGATGACGTCACTTCCGTTGTCTCGCTTCATTTGTTTCCTCCCTGTTGATCTCTGGTTTCTGTAGCCGTGAAATTTGTTTTCGTGAAGCAATGAACAGCAAAGGGTTAATACGATGAGTTTCTCCACAGACAAGCTCCACAGACATCCGCCTGAAGATATGGCACAGTACCGGAAGTGAGGTACGCTACTGGAGGTCATGTGACCTTCACTCACGCAAAAGGAGTTTTTGTCCAGATTTGTTGTTTGAACTTTCTGTACCTCTTTCAAGCAGATACATCATTAGAAAACCAGAGTTTTCTCGCTGAATAAAACCTGTTTTTACGGGAATATTGAGGGTTTTGTTTATTCGCCACTTCACAGTTTGTTTAACAAAGTAGACTATCTCTGCTCCCTCATCTCGGTGCTTGCGCCCTAGACAGTTGCCTCTTTCATCTGATATGAGTGGCGGGGAGGGAGCATTTCACAAGTGGATGAAACATAAACACGGTAACCTTTTACAGCGAACTTTGGTAAGTATGCTCCATGAGCTTCACAATAAAATCCGGTCGACTGTGTTTATATTAAATCACACACACACAGACACAAACACACTTTTTCTCTCTCTCTCTCTCTCTCTCTCTCTCTCTCTCTCTCTCTCTCTCTCTCAC
>SRHC01001707.1:0-37773 GCA_004794325.1 Pomacea maculata | reverse complement strand
CTCTCTCTCTCTCTCTCTCTCTCTCTCTCTCTCAAACACACACAAGGGCAACGGTGGGAATATTTCTCAGACGATGAAGTATGAGATCTGGGAGATAATGATCGCGGCGTGTAGAAACACATTTCTTCGCATTTAAACTGTCTGCAAACTTTTACACAGTTTTTCACCGTCAAGTCTGAAGATTGCTTTCAGAGTTTTAAATCTTGTTAGCTTTTGTACATGTAACAGCGCTTAGAAAAGAAATAAGAAAAGAAAACAAGTCATTTCGTTGACTAGACAACTCACCTCCCCTACCCCTTCTAACATCGATGATCACATTGAAAACCTGTATAAGGCTAGTGACTGGGTGCAACGATTTCAAGCAGTGTGGATTTGTTCTGGTTTCTGTCTTTGAGGTCTCATGTTCATATATATATACACTCGAGTACACACACGCTCGCGCATTGTTCCTGTCACTCGGTAGAGTTCCCACAGACATACTCAGGTATGTAAACAGTGGGCAGCCTCCCAACTCGCCCACACAAGCTGGTGTTTGCGAGAAACCAAGGACTGGATCTCCCAGGCTCCTTCTTCATTCCCAAATGAAACTGTTAACACTATTATGTACAAACACACTTTAATAAGTAACATCGTTAACACTCACAGTAGATACATGACATAGGAACACATGTACATCAGCAACTCCTCTCCACAAACACTCACGAAAACACAGAGTGAGGCTGAGAAGTCAAAGATTGCTCAAGTTTGCGTAAAACATGAAAAACAGAATACAGTATTGAGTATTTAAATGATCTTACACACCTCATAATGAAGATCATTGGTAAACAGACCGCAAACAAAACATTTTTGTTCTACCAACTCTTGCTTCTTTCTCATCA
Organism: Pomacea maculata; assembly: GCA_004794325.1. Classification (NCBI taxonomy): domain Eukaryota; kingdom Metazoa; phylum Mollusca; class Gastropoda; order Architaenioglossa; family Ampullariidae; genus Pomacea; species Pomacea maculata. Next base: position 36,895 of record SRHC01001707.1, on the reverse strand, counting down.
GCAGTCGGCTTTTTTCTCACCTTCTACTTCAGCAACAACCATCATCGTCAGCGTTGCTATCATTATCGTCATTGTCGGGTAACTTTCAGTGGGACTTGGAAATCGTTCACAAATAAAGGCTAAACTAAAGTTAACCACTCGCCCTCAGCCAGAGAAACTCGAGGTAAATGAAAAGGCCTGTGTACAGGTTTATAGTCTCACAAAGTTGATATCTTCATGTAGATGTCGGGGACTTTGCATCGAGTCATGAGTTATGCACGTTCATTGACTGTTCAAAAATCAAAAGCAATGTTTTCTTTTGAACATCTATCCAGGGCGATAGACCTCTCTGATGGACGCGATATTATTGTTTACTCTCGATATTTTCCCTTCATGTTTAACCTACCTTCCCTTCCATACACAACAATCGCTCTCACTAGCAAAGAAACGCCGACAAGTCGAGCTTGCAGCGGTCCCTCAGATTCATGCATCACGTGACTTAACGGTTACGTACGTTATTCATCACGTCACCGACGGATACGTTTCTTCATTCGTCGTCCTTGTGAACGAATCGCGAGAGAGAGGCCCGCATGTTGTTGTGCCACTTGCGTCCTCACGGTTCATCCTCACATCGCATGCTTGGTGTGGAGGAAGGGGAGATGTTGTTATCACCCACATACTCTCCTGATGCAGCTCGGCTGCTGCACTCAGTTTCCGCTCGCACGTGGTGACGGCGTCGCCGCAGTCGCTGGCAGACGTGGAGTCGTGCCTCTCTGCCGCCGTCGACACGAAAGAGGTAGAGTGTACTTTATTCAATAGCCTCTTGCTTCTTGTTAGGTCAAAGCAAAGATGTGAGCCCATGTTGATGCCATCTACCGGCAGAGAAATGTTTGTCAATGAAAATCAGTGTTGCGCCATATACTTTTTTTTCACAAGCTGAAGTGCAGATATTTTCCCTGGTGTCTTTTCAGGTACATACAATTCTTCTGCGTTAAAGAAGTACCGTTTGAACAAATTTTGCTATGAGGTTGAAATCCACAGAACTGCTGTCAAACGTACAGGTGACACCCAACTGTCTCGACAGGACAACAACAATGTCGACTGTCCTGACACTACTGTGTCTCTGTAGCCTCACCTTGTGGACCACCACAGAGGGCAAAGTATTCACCCCAGAACTGACTTCCAGAATTGAGGAATTCGTGGACAACCTCATGCAGTGCCGCGGGGTTATCGGTCTGTCCTTGGCCGTCGTCAAGGGTAACGAGACCTGGACTCGAGGGTTCGGCATGGCCGACAAAGCCTCTGGACGACCGGTCACTTCCTCCACATTGTTCGCTATCGGATCCGTGACCAAGGCCTTCACCTCAACCATCCTGGCCATGTTAATCGACGAAAGCCAGGGGTGAGTAGATCCCAGTCAGGTTCCCATGGCAACCAATCTCGATCAGCTTGTACACATACAGTTTACATCGCAGTCTTCTGTTTACGAAGTGCATCAAGCATCTCTTACTTTTGTTGTCTGATTCTTTGTCTCCTTTACAGTCCCTCTTTCCATTGCTTATTCTCTCTCTCTCTCTCTCTGTGCCTGAGTGTTTGAGTGAGAGTCTGTGCGTAACATGCTTTGCAATATTTACCAATACAGTTTACTTACACTCAGTTTGTAATCCACAGATAAGACACTGGATGCCAAGTGTTCTGGGCTTTATTTCAGGTCAAGAAGGGAAAAGCCGACCAGTTTATTCCTTTGAAATATTTTAGGGTCTCAACTGTCCCTCGAAATCCGTAATTTGTTATGTCTATCGCAGGGTTACTGACATACTAACATGGATTGCAGATAACTAGCAAGGGCAATGTCAGCCCTGATGTCTGCAGTGTTGTGTATGTGTCACAGTTCAAAGTCTCGATGCTGTGTATGTGTCACAGTTCAAAGTCTCGATGCTGTGTATGCGTCACAGTTCAAAGTCTCGATGTTGTGTATGTGTCACAGTTCAAAGTCTCGATGTTGTGTATGTGTCACAGTTCAAAGTCTCGATGTTGTGTATGTGTCACAGTTCAAAGTCTCGATGCTGTGTATGTGTCACACTTCTGTCTGTCTGCCGAGACCAACTCTTAGTCTCTTACGAAGTTCTCCGCTGTTAGTCTCGGCGAGCCTAAACAATGAATGCAACTAAACCGTAAGCTTTGTATCCATCTGCCTCGTTCTAGTAGTTACTTGGAAAAAAATCGTCTGCAAGAGGTCCAATAATACAAGTTTGTGCTTTAACCGATTTTTACAACTTCAGAAGAGGGGCAACAATTATGTCATATTTCGAAAAGAGTTATAACTGGAAAACCATACATGTTTTAAGTAATATTGACTAGACAGAACGATACGTAAATAAAAGTGACAGCTGATTTTGAGCAAAGAGATAAAAAATATAAAACAAACAAAACCAAGTTGTAATTAAAAAAAGGGCAAAAAGTACAAACTCTGTTTTTACTATTACAAAGAAAGTATTGTCCAAACTTCAACTCTTTGAAAACAAAATCTCCTTCTCGATTTACTTCTCCCTCCTTCCTCTTTACCTTCCAATTCCCCACATTCTGTCTTGCAACTTCTGTATCTTTCTTTGCCTCTCTTCTTTCTTGAGAGAAATGGAATTTAGAGAACAGTTTCTGTGCAGACAACGTGGTTGGTAAAGTTTACACTGGTCACAAATTCTATTGCGCTCTGTTTTAGTTGAAAACGTACTTTGTTTCCTTGGACTTGAAAGGAAATCACGAGACCTCAGAAACTGTGATTGTCTGAGTTCGCCATCAGGATTTATTTGTTCAGTGCCAGACACTTCCAGCTGTTTGTGCTCAGTTTATCGCGGTTTTCATCTGCAATGTTATTGTTCTCGTCAATCTACGATTTCCCACGAATGTTCTGGATGCAGAGTTTGTCTGACGACCAGACATGCATGGCAAAGAGCCAAAAACCTGTTTAATTACTCAAGAAGAGGCGGACCACAAACAGCAGCTGAAAAAAGTAGATAGCAGCAAGGAAAAACGACTTGGATGAAGCTTTACTACGCCATTACTTTACGAACTGCATACCTGAAGCTTCTAGTTACAGAAACAGACTTAAAGGAAAAGGCAAGCGAACTGGACCATTGGACATAAAATGACAAAATACTGATGTTATCAATCCCCTCCGCTCAAAGTTTCAAAACAATTGTTTACCTTCAGCTGCTAGTACAAGAAGTTATGTTTTATGCTCGAGAAAATAGAAAACATGGCGGCTTCCGGTGTAGAAAACGAGTCAGAACTTTAGTATCTATAATGATGTCTGAGGATAACAGTGTAGTTTGGTCAGATAACATGCTGAAACACTTTACACTAGAACAAATGCCGGATAGTTTCTAAAATAGCATAGACCGAGCCAGTGGTAAGAACCTCAATATGTTGATATGTTAGTATGAAATATGTCTAATTTTATCTGTCTAAAACCGTCCGTGTTTTTAGGTTAGTTTAACCCCTTCGCTGTTTGTGAACTGCAAGGGTAAATAACACGTAACGGAGAGTGAGTGAGAATGTCAGCGGGCAAAGGGAGATCACTCTAGCAAAAAGAAGAGAAGAAGCAGACGGCACTGAGGGACAAAATGGCGGAAGGACGCTGTGTGTGCGTTAAGAGGACAAGCGTAGATGCCAGCGTTGAAGAAGTAATTTCTTGCCTAGCCAAGGTTTTTTTTTTCGTGTACGGTCAAATTGTGTTGGAGCCCTTCTGAAGGAGGATTAGATCTAGAGGATTCCTCGATCGCCTTCGGTGAAACACCCAGCAGTGTGTGGGCTCGGTGCTCCGTTGGCTCCGTGTCGTCATCTACTGTGACTGCGTGAACCTCCTCCCCGACACGGCCATTGTGTACGGCCTGTCGCTGAGCTACACTGAGTTTGCTAACCCCTTGTGAAAAGAAAATCCGCCTGTAGTAGATTACCAGTGTGATTTGTGTTATTCGTATTCTGACTGCAGATGCAAAGGGCGACCACCCTACGCACTGTGAGTATGATTACAGACGACTGATCTATTGAAGAGGTAATGAGAACTGATACACCGCGGACTAGAACATTGGAAACTGTTTTAGTTATGAACTGAGAGAGTGATATACCTATATAATTAAAAGTAGAGACTATGGCATTACTAGATGTCTGCTTATCATAGATGGTTTTGACCATCTTCTCTAAAGAACTGAGACATTGTCGTATAAATAGATCTGTCTGTATTCTATGTCGTAAAGTCCTGAGCAACTTTATAACTATACACGTGTTATTGGAAAGAATGCGCAAGTCCGACTGTTGGTCGTGACACGTGATGTGGACAGCCTCAGGCAATCGTTGTTTTGTGTGTTGAAAGATCTCGCACGGACGTCGTGTGTGTGTTGCTCGTGTGAGAGCCGGCGGCCGTGACATGGTGGATGTCTCATTGTTCCCGATTCCAATATTGCTGCAACTATTAATCGTCACGAATCTATACGGTTGAAAATCCGCTAGTTCCTCAGACATGATAATATACTCTATCACAATACATTAATCTTTTTCTATAATTTGTTTGTTTGTTTGTGTGTGTGTGTGTGAGAAAATCAACGCAAGCGCTTATTACTAAAAACAGTTATTATTGTCAACTCTTTAGTCAAAATTTCTTTTCACCGGGTATGTCTGCAGAAAGTACACGTGGCAAACAAAGGTCAAGGACGTTCTTGGAAATGAGTTCCAGCTGGCAGACGAGTATCTGACCAGTCACGTGACAATCAAGGACCTGCTGGTACACAGGACAGGCTTAGCGACCACCAATCTTCCATTGTTCGCGGGTTTCCCAGACACTCTGACAAGAAAGGACTTAACTATGTAAGCTGCTAGAGCAGACACTGAAACTTGCTTCATTTAAAAACAATGTTGAGCACTTCACTTATTTCAAGAAATTGGTTCATTACCTGAAATAGAGCAAAACAGCTGTCCAACAGCCAAATCCTAAACTACAAAATAACTGAGATACTGTTCTTGAAATTTTGCTAACAAAATTAAACTGAAGTTTACACTAAGAAATACATTATATTTTTAACGTAGTGTTAGTCAGACAAGAAATACTAATTTATTTGTGTCTTTAGGCGGCTGCGGTTTCTTCCGGTGTCAGGACTGTTTCGTGACGAGTATAACTACAACAACTGGATGTACGCACTGGCCGGGAGGGTCGCCGAGGTGATGGGGGGAGCATCCTGGGAGGAGCTTCTCCATCAACGCATCTTTCAGCCTTTGCAGATGAATGACAGCCGGGTCATCGGGTACAATGTGGAGGTGGATGCGGACAACTTTGCCTTGCCTTATGTTCAGCTCAGGAATGAAATTGTGCGGTCAGACCCCGTGATTTACAAGTAAGTAAAGAATAATAGCTGTAGAGTGATCACACACACACATGCACGCACACTAATTAGGCAAAACTACTAACAAAACTTCTAAAGGAAATTCAAGGGGAAAATAAAAATAATTAGAAATAATTAGTATAAAGTAGTTAAAAGAAAAAAGGTGTAAAAACATGCCTTTTCAAGTGCATAGTTAAACTTTTTACGACAGGATGACTGCCACAGAGCCCGCTATCGCCATCGCCTCTTCTGCGGACGACATGGCCAAGTGGCTGTCTTGGCACGTGCGGGGAGGAGTGACGTCAGATGGCCACGTGACGCTCAAGAAGTCCTGCCTCCAGGAGATGTACGCACCGCACATGGCCGTGCCCGACCTTACTTACATTAAGAAGCCACAGTTTCCGATCTCAATCAACAACTATGGGTATGGGTACGGGTGGACAACAGCCACTTACAGAGGTAAGCAGCATTGACCTGGCATATCTGATTTCTCAGTTATGTTTGCCATTAGAGCGCTTAATTAAAGTCATCTTTATGTCCGCTAAGCTTGAAATAGTTCAAATGTTACAAAGTGGTCAAAATGGGAGTATTTTTCCTGTTTCTCTAGGCAGTCTAGGGTAGCAAGGGTCAAGTATAAAATTCAGCTTAAAGCTGCTGAGAAGTTAAGAGAACGTCTCCCTACCATTAGATAGCGGTCCGGTGGCGCAACGGTTAGCGCTGTTAGCGCCTGTCACCAATACAGTGAAGGTTGGCTGCCCTGAGTTCATTTCTCGTCTCGGGCACGCTGATCTTTCTCTGCACGTGGCATCTGTTTACAGGGCTGGCTGCTTGCCGTAATATAGCCTTAGCTGCTGACATGGCGTAAAACACCAATTCCCCCCCCCCCCCCTACCATTAGATGCAAAGCGAATTTGTAATAATTTTTGCTTTAAAATGATTCATGCTTTGACATTAATTTTAACTATTGAGGCACCCAAAGGCAATAGCAGGAACGAGAACTTTAAGGATCTGCTAATGAGGCGTTGACCAATCATTATAATCATTATGGGATGTCGCTAATAGGTCTTGATCTCTTTCCAAAACCCAGAGGGAGGCTGCAGTATTCAAAGGCTCGAATTTTGTAAACGGACAGGCGTTTTCCACTTAGATTTTGGGGAGTTTTTTAATTGCTTAATTTGAGAGTTATTTGACACTCGTGCTAGCCTTTATTCTTTAATAATTTCCTAACAGGCTTTGTTTTCAACTTAGTGATTGCAGATCGAGGTGCTTAACCATTTAAACCGTGAACTTTATTGTCTCTTTTCAGGGTATTCGATGGTCTGGCATAATGGAATAATACTCGGTTACCTCACACTCTTGACTCTTCTACCCGATCTTGATATTGGTATCTTCATCAGCACCAATGGGCCTGGAACTATGAACACATCTTTCGCTCGCTCAGAAGTCTCCTACTATGTAACAGACCTTCTTTTAAGACTAGACCCTTGGTTAAATAATGCAAACGCTTGCCAGTTTCCTCAGGAGAGGGAGAACGTGACAGATGACCCGTCAGAGGATTCAGTCTTGGTTCACGGAGAACTCAAGGGACTTCAAAACTTCGTTGGACAGTACGGAAACGTTTTGTTCGGGGACATCACAGTAACTAAAAACGGAAGCAACGAACTGCTGGTGAACTACGGACGAGTGACGGGAAAATTGCATAAAACGAAGGAAGACCATATTCTTATGATGGATATTTTAGGCGTCTTGGAGTTCGTGACACATGTAGGGAACGATGTCTTGTACATTAACACGACCTTCGCGAAGGCAGACGAGAGTGGACAATACCAGGAGATATTAGTGAGCTCCCCTTCAATGACTGACAGTATTATTATGGTATTCAAACGTGGAGTTACCTTTTCCCATCTGTCAGACCCACTGACCAGCGGAAGCACCACATCAAACTTTGCTTTTATTCTCTACTTTATGACCCATTTCTTCCTTTTCTTGCTGGTGTTTCCCGAAGGGATTTTTATAAATACGAATGAAAGAAATATACTTTAAACAAACAGCTTCTTAGAGACACAGTGGTACTGAAGCTCTTCAGAAGGCAACGCATAAATTTAATCTGAATGTTCGTGTGTCAAATCAATTTACATTAATATTAAACATTACACTATTTTCTAATCTGAGAATCTTCTAAGCTGATCCTTCTTCTATTTTATAAACGTTCTCGGTGAATATTAGCCTTGATTTTAAAAAAATGTGCTGAAACGTGAATGTGTTATTTCTTTCTTAATTACACTATTACAATACTATACTATCAGCACGTCGAAGAAATTCTGAACCAACCTCATCCCCATCTTTTCCTGATGTACCACCAGCAACTGAACAGCTCCACGTCAACACTAGCCCTCCCACTAAAGCAGAAGTCATCAATACCATCAAAACCACCTGGCCAAGTGACCAGAGAAAGGAGACCTCTCCCAGTGCAACAGTTCGCGGGGTATCATACTGCTGTCCATTCCCAGCAAAATCTTGACAAGGATAATAATAATAATAATAATAATAATAGAGAGACTGAAGAAGGCACTAGACAAGAGACTGAGACCAGAATAAGCAAGGTTTTACCAGAATAGGTCATGTACTGACCACAACGTATCATCAATGAGCAGTCTAAAGAGCTGTTGTTGTTGTACGAGAGAATCTTCACTTTTCCGAATTGCACGTTGGTGAGCGGACGTCCGACTTGAAGAGACGCAAGAAAGTGGTCCGCTGGACTTAGCGAATGTGTAGTGTACTGGAAGTCTACAGCAGCACGAGTTAGACTTAGATTATTGATGTACGTAAAGGAGTGGTTAGTAAACATTGAGTGGGGAACACTGAACGTCGAACTGTGATTATAGTATAACAAACTGAATATTGATTTATTGTGGGAACATTTATGAGACGAGCGACATCGAGGAGAGATAAGTTTTTAAGAATTACGTGTGAACCTAAATGTCAATTATTTCTGTATCTATGTACTGTTTTGTTACATTCTTTGATTTATATATATATTGGCATATTAACTGAGTGAGTGTTGTAATTAGGTGTGGTCGAGCGCTTGTTAACACGTACCATAATATCAGTGGTTAAGCCCTGATATCTAAACCCGGGGACACACCAGTTCGAGACACGTATGGCGCAGCAAACTTCTGAGTAGACACAGCCATCAATGTGTGAATTGCTGTCTCTTATTACTTTCACAGTTCTAAATGTGGTCATTAAGGCATTCAGCCTTTTTCATGACGGTAAAATATCGCACTGTTCAGTCAAACACATTCCTTTTTATTTGTGATCAAACCAATCACTATAAAAATATTTTTCTTAAAATATAAAAATCTTTATAGTTAAATATACCAACAGATACCATCTGAAGGATATCACAGCTAAGAAAATCTACAGAGGTGATTTATTATTGAACTGTACTTTCAACGACGGCTATAAAGACAGCTGACACCATCAAAGATATGAACTCCAGTCTTAATCTCTAGCCTTTTAAAGTATGATTGCAAAAACATCTGGTTCTATTAAAGAGGGGAACTTCGGTATTAATTTCTTCTATTTGTTTTCTCTGTCGCCTTCTCCGTGTATGTCCTTCATTCCCTCCTTCCTTGTGTTTTCATGTGTTCAAAAGAAGCGTGTCATGACAAACGGATTCTTTGACAGTACGAGCGACAAGACAATTCTCGAATAAATAATGTCGTGCTTTCATCCAAAATAAATCGTTCTGTAGCCGTAGTCATCAAGCCAGAGGAAGTGGTTTTCCTGGGGCAAAATAGTAGTGTAGTCAGCTGCCCTCTACCTTCCCCTGTCCCCCTCCACACACCATCAGCCCACCAGCGCCGTAGATGATTCCAACCGCAGCTTTGATGTGATTCAGCTGCTCAAACCACCATTCGGACAAACGGCGACGTGGCAAGCGGCTGACGCCACCCCTCCCTGCACCACCACCAAAAACTTAGCACCCAGGCGATTAGCTCTATAAATACGCACTCTTCTCTGTGGTATTCGGCAAAGAGTGTGTCCTCAAAAACAGACTGGACAGAAAGCGCAAGACCTAAAATCTTGTGAGAGGTTGACGTGCCCAGTGTCATTAGTGTCATCAGTAGACAATCTAGGAGGACCTCTACGACTGTGTTCAGACAAAAACAATGTCGACTATCCTGACCCTGCTATGTCTCTGTAGCCTCACCTTGTGCATCGCTGTGGACTGTAAGATGTTCACTCCAGAACTGACTTCTAATATTGAAGAGATTGCAAACGGACAGGTAGATAGCAGCAGTCACCTGCTACACCTCAGAAGTGCTCGAGCGAAAGCCTTGACATCCAGGTGATCAGCTCTATCAAGACCAACTGTTTTCTGGCGTGGCAGTATCAGCCACAAGTACTGAGGTACCCGATAAAAAGTCTCGTCACAGCAGACTGAGGGAAGTCTGAGGATGACTTACCAAGTGTCAGAACTTAACAATCCTAGGAGGGCTTCCACAACTATCTTTATAAAAAAAAAACAATGGCGACTGTCTGGAACTGCTGTCTCTGTAGCCTCACCTTGATGTCCTTGTGGTGAACCTCATCCAGTGGATTTCCTTGGCCGTCGTCAAGGGGAACGAGACCTGGATCTAGGGTTGGGCATGACCGACACAACCTCCAGACGACCAGTGCATTCAATTCAATTCAATTCAATTCTTTATTTACGAGGGGTAAAATAAGCAGCTGAGCGCTTTTTTCCATTTAGCCCTCGCCCTTTACAAAGAACGAAATTAACTAAATAAATGAATTAATTAAGCATTATGAAAAATTGAATAAACATAAAGAAGGATGGATATTTAAAAGATGATGGTTAAGAATATGTATTTACAAGGTCACCTGGAATTGAAGGAATCTCTAGAGGCCTCATCTTGTAAATGTTTGAATAAATGGCGTCGAAAGCAGTGCAGAGAGTGCAACTGCTTGAGATGGAGAGGAAGGCCATTCCAAAGCACACTTCCTGCGAATTTCAGACTAGATTTGAAGAGATCAAGTCTAGGAAAGGGTATATTAAGTTTTGGTAAGGTTCTCAAGTTATTGGAGGAAAACAGTAGAGAGAGTCTTGGTGATAGTTTGCCCGTCAGTATTTTATGCATTGCTTCACGTTGTTGGGCATCAGCATGGTGAACTCAACCACCCTGACTATAATCAACGGTAATTGATTGTCAAACACATTTCGACTAATATGTGATCCAATACATCAGTATATAATAATATTGTTTAATTTGCCATCAAATGCCGTCTGAAAGGATATAAAACAGCTAAGACAGAAATCTATCATCGTGATTCATTATGCAAGCTGTACTTTCAACGACTGCTATAAAGACAGCTGCTGCCATCAATTATAAGAAGTCCAGCATCTATATCTACTTTTAAACACTGTTGTAAAATGAGCTGATGCCTTCAAAACAAAGCAGTAAAAAATCTCGAAGAAGAAATTAATTGGAACTTGTAAACAACACTGCAAGAAAGATTGTTTGGACTCATCACATTATCCGTGTAATAAGACGACGTACACTTACGTTGACCACACACGACGTATTACACACACATAACGCTTGATGAGCTCCAGTAAACGACGATGAGGACGAAAAGATGTGTAGGTGAATCGAATCGAAGAGGCACAAGTTCAGAGGAATGTCACTAAGACAGTTATAATGAGAGTTTATTACCGTCACTCATCGTGCAGTGCAATTTTCCCCCATCACCACCACGCACCATCAGCCCACCTGGTCACAGCGCCGGAGATGATTAAAACAAAAGCTGATACCACCATCCGGACAAACGGCGACGTGGCAAACGGTAGACCCAAACCTCTCCCCCACTCACTACTCCCCCCTCCTGAAAGTGTTCGAGGGAAAGCGTTGACGCCCATGTGATCAGCTCTATAAAGACGAGCTATTTTCGACGTGGCAGTATCAGTCACAGGAACTCTTACCCGGTAAAGAGTCTCAGACTGAACAGAAAGGACAAGACATAGGAAGGTGTGAGAGGTTGACTTACCAAACAATGTCGACTGTCCTGACACTACTGTGTCTCTGTAGCCTCACCTTGTTCACCGCTGCGGACTGCAAGGTGTTCACTCCAGAACTGACTTCTAAAATTGAAGAGTTCGTGAAAAAATACATGCAGGCATATGGGCCTGTCGGCCTTTCCTTGGCCGTCGTCAAGGGCAACGAGACGTGGACTCGAGGATTCCTCATGGCCAACAAAGCCTCACAACGACCGATCTATTCTTCCACTTTGTTTGCCCTCGCGGAGGTGACCAGGGTCTTCACATCAACTCTCCTGGGTATGCTGATGGATGAGAGTAAGAGGTATGTATTTACTAGTTAGGTAAAGCTAAGGATGGGCTCACATCTACAAGGCGAGACGTGACTTTACAAATCTCTGCATATCAGGCTAAGAACATGTGGTCCCTGGGATAGTGTTCAAAGTACTTGGCTAGTCGCTAAAGTTCACAGTTATCCAGTTAGCGCTTTAGCGACATACGTGCAGCTGGGCCCAGAATTCCTGTTAACGCCATGTTTGATGTCATGATTTTAGCCTTTTTAATGTTAGTGTGTGGTGATTCACATAATTATTTTTCCTTCTTGCGAATTTAGTCTTTTCTAAAGACATTTGCAGTTATTTGTCTTGAATCGTTTATGAAAGACTTTACTTTCACAGTCTTTACTACCTATTCATATTTTCATAAACCTGCTGTTAGATTTACCAACTAGAGTCGTCTCGAGGGCAGTTTATTATGTATAATCAACAATAACCTCTCGCCATATATTACTAGACACAAGTTTGCATAATTTGATGGTTTTCCGAATCACTAAACATCTGTCTAATCTTGATAAAGATATTTTTTTGTCTGTGCCTATGAACCACATGAAAGCTCTCCTGTTTACTTGCACTTTGGAGTAAATAATAACATTTCCACTATCAAAGAATGATGGGTGGAGTGCATGTTGAAGTATGGGGATGCGTCTTTTGTGTTGTAGCAGGGGATGTATCCCCTTTACTACGTCCTTCATTATCTTTTGCTCGTGCATGGTCTAGTCCTCTGTTGTGTGTATGTAGATATGTATTCTCCCAGTAAGAAAATCTACATGCAATTAAACTTACTTTTTGTACCGTTCATTTCGTCTTCGTTCTGATCTACGTACATCAAAGGTTCGCTAGGCACGTGGTGTCCTGTGACTGAGCGACTGGGTGAGTGTTCGTACCGACTGTCAGCAGTTGCGAGCGTGCATCTAGCGACTCTAGGGGGGATCCGCGACACTACGAACATACAAACATTCTGCGAACAGTGACACAATTTTCTCCTGAAACTTGAAAATTTATTCTTGCCTTATAAATTTTCATAAATTTTGTACTCGTCATTAACGCACATGAAAATTATTATTGACAGCTTCTAGAACAGAAATAGAAAAAGTTGAATGAATTTGAAAGTCACTTTAGTAAGTAGACATTTATTCAACTGTACTTCATGGTTTTGCCAAAATTCTATTATTGTAGATTTTGTTTAGCGGAGCTTTGTTTTGTTTCAGCAATTAAGACAATTAATATCAACGCCAGTGACATTTATTTGCTTGATGTCTCTGCAGCGGATACACATGGAATACACCAGTCAAAGACATCCTTGGCAGAGACTTTCAGCTGGAAAACGACTACATCACCAACCACACGACACTCAAAGACATTCTGGCGGGGAGGACGGGTTTAAGTGACAGCCTCACACCCTTACTAGCTGGCGTTGAAATATCGAGGCAAAATTTTACGAGGTACCTAAAGGAGTCAAAAGGGTCGAACTTTTATTCTAAAGTAGTGCTTCTATCATAGTGTAGTGCTTCTAGTCCTTTAAGCTATCTCCACCACACTGACATCAATTTGACAGCCTAAGTGAGTAAAGGTACAAAATCGATTTCGTAAACAAACTGAACATTTAAATGAGTAAATTAAAACAGTAAATAAGAAATAGAAAGTTACTGAAACAAAAATTACAAACAAGAGAAAGACTTTCTGTCCGTCTGGCTAGTATCTTGCACTGAATTCGTCTATTTAGTAGGGAAATGGCTCCCCGCTCACTCTTAAGCCTTGTCGTATGTACAATATGTACAAACAACTTTAAGCATTATGTTTACAGACGGCTTCAGTATTTACCTCCAGCGAGGGAGTTTCGTGACGTGTTGGACGACAACCTGTGGATGTACGTACTGGCCGGGAGGGTCGCCGAGGTGATGGGCGGAGCATCGTGGGAGGAACTTCTACATCAACGCATCTTTCAGCCTTTGCAGATGAATGACAGCCGGGTCATCGGGTACAATGTGAAGGTGGATGCGGACAACTTCGCCTTGCCTTATGTTTGGTTCAGGAATGACGTGGTGCTGTCGGATAGCGCGATTTACAGGTAAGTGGTTTGACACTTGTTTGACACAGTCGGTCTCACTGCAGTCAGGTTTGTACTCAATGATATGATATAAGAACTTCGTGCAATATTCTATCTTAAAAGTCTCTTGGAGTATAAATATTGTTTATTTTTACTGTTATTATTTTACTGTTATTCCTTGTGTTACCATAACGATGCTTTTGTGAAGCTATCACAATGCTCTCAGTTCGGCGATGAAATAGTAAACAGTGGTAATACACAAATAGTACACCGTAATAATGTCGACAGTTATAGTTTTTTTTTTAGGCCCTTCGCCCCTCCTGGGGCATAGGCCATCGACGACAGTCTTAACTGTTTTCGATGTTTTGGTAGCAAGGATTTGTTTTTACAGGGTGGGGGTGCTGGCACCACGCCCAACCCTCCTCCTTTTTCAGCCAGGCTTGGGACCGTCCTTGGCGGAGGGCAGCCAGCCCTGTAAACAGATGCCACGAGAAAGAACAGCATGCCCGAGACGAGAAATGAACTCAGGGCAGCCAACCTTCACTGTATTGGTGACAGGCGCTAACAGCGCTAACCGTTGCGCCACCGGGCCGCTTGACAGTTAGCAGTACTAACACATAAAACCGTAGCAGTAAAGGGAAACCGGTAGTAATACAGAAAACTGCAATAAAACATAGAAAATCTTAAAATAGAAAAGTAAATTAGTAGCGATTCTAAAAAAACCACAAAACAAACTTAGTGTTTATATTTAAGAACAACACAGGTCGACACTGAAATTATTACTGACATAAAAAGTCCTAATCTGTAGTATTTGGTATGCTGAAAAAATACAATCATCAAAGTTTTTTTTATTGGCTCTCGTTTTTAAGATATGTGACGCCGTTCATTCTCTATGTTTCACCTTCCATCTACTCCAGTCGCTCATGCTGTCCACATGACAGAGACTACACAACAAAATATTTCAGTAACATGTCTTCTGTAAACATTTGTTGACCAGTTCAATAGACGACACTAGCTTCATAAAAATCTTGTATAGAATAGTTTTCTCTTCACAGATTCACACCAGCGGAGCCCACGATCGGAATCGCGACCTCAGCAGCCGACATGGCCAAGTGGTTGTCTTTTCATTTGCGGCAAGGGAAGACGGCAGACGGAGTGCCTCTTCTCAAGAAGGAAACCCTCAAGGAAACATATGAGTTGCAAATGGCTCTTCCTGGAACTTGGAACTTCGCTAAGAAGCCTGAGGACCCAGTAACATTCGGCGTCTACGGCACTGGTTTCTCCTGGTTTTTGTCCTACTACAGAGGTAAGCATGCTTACGTCTCCGTAGTTTTTACAGATCTCAAGCACGCACCACGGAGGTACGGGTACATTGACGTTTGGTTTCCCAAAGTATGATTAAACTTTTTTTGTAATGCTGACGTGTCTGTTATGTTAGTGAGACGGTATGATGCTCCTTGGAGGGGTACTCCTGAGGTGGCCGGCTCTCACATTGTTGTTTTCTGTTTGGATGTGATGCTTTTAGTTTTATTTACCGACCTGTACTTTGTATGACATCATCATCATTGTGCTGGACTGTTTAATCACCTGCCACATTTTGTTTTTTCTCTTTTGATATCAACTGTCATGCCAGTGTCACAGTCACTATGGTTCCCACAAACCCCTGGACATTTGCGTGTTCTTTTCTACACAAACAACGCTGTACATATTTTATAACTTTAATTAATAAAATGCACAATAAGTGCAGAAAAAATAGTAAAATACATCAGTAAATCCTTACTACTATTTAATATATATATAATTACTTATTAATGATCTCTAATTCTAAACTCAGTCCTGAGAGAAAGTTCCTTTCTTGATGATCAACTTCAACATTAATGAAGTGTAAAGTTCGGTACAACACGCAGTCTTCTCTGGCCAACACCATCACAGTTTCTTTATTTTACATGTCGACCTGCAGTAGACTTTGTCAAACAGTCATGCGCTTCAACGTTTAACTGCAACTTCTGTTTTGTGATTATGTGAGGATTCACCTGACAATTTGACCTGCCTTCTAATTATTTATTTATTCTCCTCCAATACAATGACTTTCAGATCTGTACATCGACATCTTAGTCTATGAAATACTTCCGGCCTTTTTCATGGCATTCCCATTAACTTCACAGAGAGAGTCACAAGAATTTTGTCTGTGGTGGTGTTGCATTTGTAGTGTGTATAGAGTCTGTATTTAACATTGATACCGCGCTATAAAAACTTTTATCATTCTTATTATAAACCCGGTGGCTTTTGGCATCTCCAGGTTACCAAGTGGAATGGACGACGGGACTATTATACAGCTACCACAGCTTTATAGCCCTTATTAGAGATGTAGACCTCGGCATATACTTCAGCACCACTGCTTTGTTCGACACGTACCTTCATACACGATTTGAAATCTTCTACTACATCGTTGACTTACTTCTTGGAGAAGTTCCTTGGCGAAACACAACCACCTTCCCCAAGTTCTCTCTTGCACCAGATCGAAACGCTACCAACACTACCTATGCTCCTTTCGTTGTCCCATACATCGTGGAAAATCCTGAACTGTTTGAAGGAACCTACGGTAACAGGCTGTTCGGGGATGTTTCCATCTCCCGCAACACAAGCGGTGAACTACTAGTCAGCTACGGCCGCATCTTGGGCAAACTGCGGAAAACCAATAGCACCCACGTCCTACTGGCAGACCTCTGTGGCCCCTTGGAGTTTGTGACACATATCGGAGATTACGTGATGCACATCAAAGTCACCTTCACCTCACCAGGTGAATTTGGTCAGTACCAGTCGCTCCTGTTGAGTTACTACGATGACCCGCTTCTGTTCCAGCGTAATATCACTTTTCAGAAGTAGCAACAAGTAACGGTACCAGCGGACACAATCAGCCGTCATCTCTCCTGCAACTTTAGTACAACAACTTTAGAGAACAATGTCCATGAAAGCAATAAAAGCGAGCTCGTTTAAACAATTCCATATTATTGTAGAAAATATACCTTTTATGTGATGATTATATTTAAAGAAAACCACATTTATATAGGAATGTTGTATAGGGACTAAATATATCATCAAATTTCTTGGAAATGTTTGACTGAAGAAGCATGGTCCATCTTTTAAAAGAAATTTAAAATAAGTGAGAATATCACTGAATTGAGGACTTTTTCTTTGATTACCTGAGTTAAAATAATATGATAAATAAAATAGTCCTTACAGACCTTCCTGCATGTTCATCTTTATTACAATGTTTGAGAAAGTGGAACTGGTGTGAAGGCAAACTGCATACACACATATAAATACATCTATACATTCCTTGACTCACCATTTGAAGAGCGGTTGTGTTTGTCTGTTCGTACTCGTCGTCAGTGGGAACTTCGGGCGGGAAAGATGCAGCGACAGACAAATCTCGCCATTAGGCCTGTCTTGAGTGGTGGTGAGCAGGTTCTGCATGAACGAGTCCACTTCTTCAAATATTTACAAGGTCATGTAAAGTAAATGTAGAGAACAGGAGATCTACTTTTTTAGGGCATAATTATGATTTTTTTTATTTATTTTAATTTTTTTTATTTTATTTTTTTTATTAATAGCACAACATATATGACATTTATCACATTGATTACTACATTCATTTAGTATAGAAGGGGGGAAAAGAGTAAAGAGGAAAGATGTGGAGAAGAAGTGAAAGAGAACATCCTAGCTTCCATTAATTGCGCTTATATTAATAATTTTTGATATTTTTTCCAAATAACTTCAAATAGGTCTAATTTATTACCTAAAACACTATGGTATCTTTCTATATCTGTGTTTTACGATTTTCAAAAAGGCATGTATAGAGGGTATATCATTTTTCCATTTGCATACATAAATGTAATATTTTGCAAACAAGCTAATTAGGTCTAACACTTTGTCCGTACAAATGTTGTCCTGTACACCAAATAAAATAAGTTTTTCAGAAAAATTAAAATTTTTTAGTGTTGTACATTTACTAATCATGACTGAATGTAAATCTCTCCAGAAAGCACTAACAAATTGACATTGCCATAACAGACGACATATTGTCTCTTCATCGTTAAGACATATAGTACATTTGGGGGAATTAACAATCTTGCTTATAAAGAGAAACCTGTTGGCAAAGTTCTATGGAGAATTCTTAACTGGAGCCATTTTAGTTGGTTATCAGATGTTGTCTTATGGCATTTGTTAAACACAAGTTTCCATGGTATGTTTTCAAAGGTAGAGTCCCATTTCACAATTCCACTAGGCAAGGAGTCAGAATTTCTAAGCATTAATTGTACCGATTTATTTCCTTTACAAATTATCTCCCATACCTTTTCTTTTCTTTCCTCAGTTCCTTTAATGTTTTTGATCTGTAATTTATTTTGAAACTGTTTAGTTGCATTTAGAACTCCTGCGAACTGTAGAAAGTTAGTGGTCAAGTTGGGGAATTTTAGCAGATGAGATATGTGAGATAGTCACCATTTTCTTGAAGTAAATGTCTAACTTTGTAGATATCTTCTCGTAGCCAATCACTAAAGTAAATTGTGTGGTTGCCTATAACAATGTTTATGTTGTAGAAGAGACATTCTGCATTAAATTTATCAATAGTTGCGGGTGTACATTTTACATGTAATCTTTTAAAATGTTTCAAAACATCATGCCAAAAAGGGTTGTGTATTCTATTAATTAATGAATTCACAAATTCACTACCTAGAGAATGTAGTTTATCAAGTTCAGGATACAAGTATAGTGTAGATTCCTTTAATACTGCCTTGTTGTAGAAAAGTCTTTTTAGCCAACTGATTTTCATTGCAGATAGGAAGTAATAAATATTAACCATTTCCAGACCATCTTTTATGTAAGGCTGACATACCCCTTTCTTACTGATTTTAACCTGCTCTCCATTCCATAGAAAATTAAAAAATAACTGTTCAATTTCTTTCAAAAATATGCCCTCACGGTCAGATAGGTTATGGAATAGGTAAGTTAATTTTGACATGGCTAAGGTTTTTAAAACTGTTATTTTTCCAAATGGGGTAAGCTGGCGCTTTCTCCATGAGCAAAGTAATTTTTTTATTGCAATTAGTTTATCATCATAGTTTAAGCTTACAGTATGGTCCACGTTGAGTTATGGATAAACAATCTTTTAGATAGCCGTGGTTAATTGAACGTACCATGAAGATGCCAATATTTTTAAAGAAGAACTTAAAAAATCCACATGTAAATCCATCACCACCAGGGCTTTTATTATTCTTCATTAACCATAGTGCTGTATGTGCTTCCCCATAGGTGATAGGTCATTCCAGTGAGTTATTTTCTTCCTTATTCAATTTTACTGCATTTTCAACCAGTGTATCTAATTCCACTTCTATTATATTCTGCTGGCAGTATAACCTTTCATAAAAAGAATTTGTCTCATTTACCATTTCACTGTCCTCATAAGTGATATCTCCATTTTCTCTCTCCAAAGAACACATGTTCTTTGCTAAGAAGTTTCTACTTTCTAAATTACAGAAGTATTTACTTGCTTTCTCTCCATAGTGTATCCACTGTACTCTTGAGCGAACCATCATGGCATTTAGCTTTTTTTTGCGTATCTGTTTTAATCTAAGTTTTTTTATCTAATACCTGTACAGCAGTTTGGTTTAAATTCCTGCTTAATTCTAATTCTTTAATTTCTTTAAGTAATTGATTTTCTTCCTTTCTTTCCTCTTTAGCCCTAAAGGAGGAATACGCAATACTTTTTCCTCTAATTTCCATCAGCAGTGTTTCAAAGAAAAGTTGGTCATCAATTACAAATTCAATGTGTTCATCAGTAATATTACTTATGTTATTCATATTATATACTGGCACTGCATATTGTTGTTTAATATCAGTGATCAGCTTTCTGACAGTATCAATGTAGGTATTATCCCTCAATAAGGAGTTGTTAAACTTCCAATATTGTTTGGGTCTACTTTTTGAAATGTTTGACTTGAGTCCTAATTTAACTATAGAGTGATCAGATTGATAGCCTGGTAGAATTTTTACATCCCTTATTTCAGGCATCAGTGATTCTGAAATTAAAAAGTAATCTAGACGGCTTTGCTGGGTTGAATTAAATCTCCTCCAGGTGTAGCATTCTTTATCTTGGAAGATTTCACGCCATATATCTATCAGTGCTAAATTTATCATTGCTTCTTTTACCTTATTACGGCTTTGTGGGCGATTAACGCAACATTTGTAATTTCTGGCATCTAGGTTCGGGTTTAAAATCACATTTCAGTCCCCCCCCCAACAATGACCTCTAAATTTCCCGTGTTTTCAATGAGCTGGAAGACTTTGGAGAAATAAAGTGGCTTATCTCTATCACTGGAGCCATATATGTTGGACAAAGTTATGTGTTTCCCTAAAAGTTCCATATCCAATGGCATGTAGCTACCCTCAGGATCTCTGATAATATTATGGACTTTATATTCACATGAGTTAGCCAAACGAATGGCTACACCCTTACTATTTGTGTTATCACCTGCTAAGAAACAGTCATATCCCCAGCATGATCTTATAAAGTTTTCAGAATTAGTTGTCCAGTGTGTCTCTTGCAAAAGGTGTATATCAAACTTTTGTTTCCGTAAATAATCAAACACATCTTTGCATTTTATATGGTTCCCAAGGCCATTACAGTTAAAAGAACAAATATCAACAGATTTCTTAGTATCCATTATAGTACATAAGTTGTATAACTGTACAATAAATAGAAAAACACCTTGAAATATACAATAATGTAATGCAATAATATTTGGACAATTTAACATCTATTACAGTAGCTAATACAGTAGCATAGTGCTTAGGCCTATGGTCGAGCAAGTTTTGTCTTAGTTTGATACCAGATGGGGAGGTTATAGGTAAGAGAAACATTAGATAAGAGATAATATCAGGGATTTTGCAATGATTCTTATATATAACTTCACTGGTTATTTTCAATGTCCCAAATTTTCTACAATTATGTTGAAATCAAGAGAAAGATATTAAATTATATAGCGTGTACATAAGTGGAGCTGGAGATTTCAGTGGTAGAAGTAAGACATGTCACACGACTTTTGACACCGCCCCTTGTGCAGCCCGCGGCCTCGGCCTTGACCTTTAGTAATCCTTGCCGTACCCTGTTGTTGGAATCTGGTAGATCTTTCCTTCTGGTCAGTCAGTTCGGGATGGTGGTGCTGTCTAGTAGTCCTTGCCGTACCCTGTTGTTGGAATCTGATGGGTCTTTCCTTATGGTCAGTCAGTTCGGGATGGTGGTGCTGGTGGTGCTGTCTCTCTCTTGTAAAGTTCTGTGCTGGCTTGTCGTTGTTGAGATCAGAGAGAACCTTGATCAGCTTGGTGACTCCAGAGCGAGTCTTCACAAAGATTTTGCCCATCTTTGTCCAGCACTGCTCGACTGTTTCTGTGTGCCGGGCCCGCTGAAAAAGCAAGTAATTATCTTTGGTGAGATCTTCCACTGTCCTGGCTGTGCCTTCAGTTTCTTCCTGTTCTTGATTATTTCTTCTCGCGTCTTTCTTGACACAAAGCGGACGATGATCGGTCGTGGCTGGTTCTGCTGTAGCCTTCTCCCTAGTCGATGGACCGCATCCAAGTGTCTTTCTGTTATTTATTTTACTCCCAGTTTTTCACGGAAAAGTTTTAGAACAGTTTCCTGACACTCTCTGATCGTTTCACCTTCCGGTTCCGCGACATAATAAATTCTAATGTTGTAATTTCTGGAGTATTGCTCATTAGCGTTGCTTTTGTTTTCAGCCTTCAGAGCTTTACTATTAGCAACTTCTATGTCCGCTTGTGCTGCCTCCTGCTGCTTTCTCAATTCTGTCACTTGCCTTTTCAATCTGTCAACTTCCTGTTGCAACACGAGCATTGTAGATTCCATTCTTTCAATAGTTGCAGTGACTTTGTCAATGTTTGCTCCATTGCCGTCTAACTTTGCTAATATCAGTTTTTCCACAGGTGTCAAGATTTCTTGGGGATTAGGTGACTGAGGCAGTGGCTGGTTAGTTTGTGGTGTCTGTGACAGCGTGTCGTCTGCTGTCATGTCGGTGCTGACAGTGGTACTCCTGTGTCGGCCGATCGTAGAAAAGTGATTCATAAACGTTGAAGACATAGTACATTCGGCTTCTTTTTTATTTTTCTTCACCTTTTTCTTTTCTAGCCATTTTTCTTTTGAAGATTCAGTCAGGCTGTCTTCATGAGTTGACGACGATGTGTTGTGCGCCTTACGTTTCTCCGCTGTGGGCCGCCCGCCATGTTGTGTGCTGACCTGAGCTGAGCGCCTGTGGACTTTTCCCTGCATACCGTTTATTTTGCACAATAGATCATCTAAACACAATATTACCACTCGAAAAATAATTTTTTAAAAAATATCTCAGGATTTGGCCTGGATTTGCGAGCACTTATGACATTATTTGATAGTCGTCACTTAGCGGCGTCTAATCCAACGACTATCTTTATGCAAAAACAATGGCGACTGTCTGGAACTGCTGTGTCTCAGTAGCCTCACCTTGATGTCCTTGTGGTGAACCTCATCCAGTGGATTTGCTTGGCCGTCGCCAAGGGTAACAAGACCTGAATTCTAGCGTTGGGCATGACCGACACAACCTCCAGACGACCGGTGCATTGCTTCACGTTGTTGGGCATCAGCATGGTGAACTCAGTCACTGTTACGAAATTAAATGTTTTTTTGTTTTTTTGTCTGTGCGAGGCCGCCGGCGAAAGCATGTGACCTTGGCTGATTTTACGGTATTGACGTCAGACACGTTGCGTCATTTTATTTGTTGTTTTGGCATCTAGAGGATTCTATGGAACAGGCGAGCGGATGCTCGATGTTTTTTGTTGGTTTTTTTTTTGTTCAACTGTGGTGTACTGTTGATATCAGCGAAAGTTGAACAGCTGGTCGTTGAGTATTCGAGAGTTAAGCATTCAAGAGTTGGAAGTGCTAAGCTGCAGTAGGCCTGTGTGGCTGCCAGCTTATGTTGTTATCGGCGTTGTGCGGTTGAAGTAGCGTGCGTTACTAGTTGTAGCAACAGAGTGAAAATTACAGTGTGGACTGATGTACCAAGTGTTAATAAATGTGTTTTCCTGTTCACACGTTGAGACTGGAGTAACTCTGTTACTGGAGAGATTGACAACGCAGATTCCGGACGTTAACGAGTCAAGTTACAGACGGACGGGAGATAGGGAATAGAATCGTCAACCAAATCTTTTCTCTCCCCTGTCATCCTTCATTTTTTTTCGTTCCAAACGTAACAGTCACCCTGACTATAATCAACGGTAATTGATTGTCAAACACACATTTCGACTAATATGTGATCCAATACATCAGTATTTAATAATATTGTTTAATATGTCATCAAATTCCATCTGAAAGGATATAAAACAGCTAAGACAGAAATCTATCATCGTGATTCATTATGCAAGCCGCACTTTCAACGACTGCTATCAAGACAGCTGCTGCCATCAATTACAAGAACTCCAGCATCTATATCTACTTTTAAACACTGTTGTAAAAAGAGCTGATGCCATCAAAACAAAGCAGTCAAAATTCTCGAAGAAGAAATTAATTGGAACTTGTAAACAACACTGCAAGAAAGATTGGGCTCATCACATTATCCGTGTAATAAGACGACGTACACTTACGTTGACCACACACGACTTATTACACACACATAACGACGATGAGGACGAAAAGATGTGTAGGCGAATCGAATCAAAGAGGCACAAGTTCAGAGGAATGTCACAAGACAGTTACATGGAAGATGGTGGAGAAGACCGTTGTTTTCCCGCTCCATTGGTTATTTGTAGAGCAACTGCTTTTCTCTACTATATGACGTCATTTTCTGCTTCTTGTGTGACGTGGAGCAAATGACGCACACAAGACGTCAGACACAAGACGTCATTCGTACACGAGAGAACACGAGACCTGCCCTGCGTACCGTAACGCGGGCGCTCACCGCGGATGCCCGCGGGCGCTCACTCACGCCTGTGAGAGCCTGTGATACCCTTCGCCCACCGTGGGCGCCTGTTAAAATGGCGGCTGACAGCGAAGTAGAGAATATAATTTTGTTTATGGGCATATTTGACAACGATGACGAATTAATAGAAGCAATCTATTGCAGCGCCAAACAATATACTTTTAGTGGCATTCATTTGGGAACTAAAAGAGGAAAAAGTCCATGAGAATTAAAGATTATGTGGAAAGAACAATGCGGTAGTCAAGCATATAACGTAAAAACAAACGACGAGTAGACTTTCTGTTGTTGTCGTCCCGATTCGAAGTTTCAAGGTCGAAGGCAAATTCATCTACCATCTCTAGAAAGACATGGCGATAAAATCTGAACTTTAAATATCCTTCTTTGTAGTTGCATATATCTATCTGTTGCAAAATACTTATTTATTAGAAGATCCACCGTGAATATCATCTACACGTCTAAACTTTACAACCATGGCAGCCATCTTTGCGCCCGTGGCGTAGTACCTCTCAAGCAAGTACGCGTGCGCCCGCGGGCGCTCACTCAAATTTCGCTGCGGTACGGCCCGCCCGTCATAGGCGCCCGCAAGCGCACGCGTGCGCCCGCGTTGCGGTACGCAGGGCTGCTACAACTTACTACATCATGAGTAGCGAGCTTCACACGATATGAAAGAAGTAATAAACCTTTACACAAAAAATAAACAAAGGCGCACTTAAGTCTGAGTTTAAAAATGTTAATAGAAAATTAATTTTTAACTGCGTTATCATGGTTTGATGACGATACAAGAAAAGAAATGGTTAAATGTGTTCTAATGTGCCCAGCTATAGCTGCTGCCCCGTCATAGTACAGATGGTGTGTTTGCTCTAACTTCACATCCTGGGCTGAGCGTTTATTACCATCACTAGTCGTGCAGAGCAATTTTCCCCCATCACCACCACACACCATCAGTCCACATGGTCACAGCGCCGGAGATGATTAAAACAAAAGCTGATACCACCATCCGGACAAACGGCGACGTGGGAAGCGGCAGACCCCAACCTCTCCCCCACTCACTACTCCCCCCCCCTGAATTTGTTCGAGGGAAAGCGTTGACGCCCATGTGATCAGCTCTATAAAGACGAGCTATTTTCGACGTGGCAGTATCAGTCACAGGAACTCTTACCCGGTAAACAGTCTCAGACTGGACAGAGAGGGCAAGACATAGGAAGGTGTGAGAGGCTGACTTACACAACAATGTCGACTGTCCTGACACTACTGTGTCTCTGTAGCCTCACCTTGTTCACCGCTGCGGACTGCAAGGTGTTCACTCCAGAACTGACTTCTAAAATTGAAGCGTTCGTGGAAAAATACATGCAGGCATATGGGCCTGTCGGCCTTTCCTTGGCCGTCGTCAAGGGCAACGAGACGTGGACTCGAGGATTCGGCATGGCCAACAAAGCCTCACAACGACCAGTCCATTCTTCCACCTTGTTTGCCCTCGCGTCGTCGACCACAGTCTTCACATCAACTCTCCTGGGTATGCTGATGGATGAGAGTAAGAGGTATGTATTTACTAGTTAGGTAAAGCTAACGATGGGCTCACATCTACAAGGCGAGACGTGACTTTACAAATCTCTGCATATCAGGCTAAGAACATGTGGTCCCTGGGATAGTGTTCAAAGTACTTGGCTAGTCGCTAAAGTTCACAGTTATCCAGTTAGCGCTTTAGCGACATACGTGCAGCTGGGCCCAGAATTCCTGTTAACGCCATGTTTGATGTCATGAGTTTAGCCTTTTTAATGTTGGTGTGTGCTGATTCACAAAATTATTTTTCCTTCTTGCGAATTTAGTCTTTTCTAAAGACATTTGCAGTTATTTGTCTTGAATCATTTATGAGAGACTTTACTTTCACAGTCTTTACTACCTATTCATATTTTCATAAACCTGCTGTTAGATTTACCAACTAAAGTCGTCTCGAGGGCAGTTTATTATGTATAATCAACAATAACCTCTCGCCATATATTACTAGACACAAGTTTGCATAACTTGATGGTTTTCCGAATCACTAAACATCTGTCTAATCTTGATAAAGATATTTTTTTGTCTGTTCCTATGAACCACCTGAAAGCTCTCCTGTTTACTTGCACTTCGCAGTAAATAATAACATTTCCACTATCAAAGATTGATGGGTGGAGTGCATGTTGAAGTGTGGGTATGTTTCTTCTGTGTTGTAGCAGAGGATGTATCCCCTTTACTACGTCCTTCATTATCTTTTGCTCGGGCATGGTCTAGTCCTCTGTTGTGTGTATGTAGATATGTATTCTCCCAGTAAGAAAATCTACATGCAATTAAACTTACTTTTTGTACCGTTCATTTCTTCTTCGTTCTGATCTACGTACATCAAAGGTTCGCTAGGCACGTGGTGTCCTGCCTGTCACTGAGCGACTGGGTGTGTGTTCGTACCGACTGTCAGCAGTTGCGAGCGTGCATCTAGCGACTCTAGGGGGGATCAGCGACACTACAAACTTTCTGCGAACTGTGACACAATTTTCTCCTGAAACTTCAAAATTTATTCTTGCCTTATAAATTTTCAAAAATTTTGTACTCGTCATTAACGCACATGAAAATTATTATTAACAACTTCTAGAACAGAAATAGAAAAAGTTGAATGAATTTGAAAGTCACTTTAGTAAGTAGACCATTTATTCCACTGTACTTCATGGTTTTGCCAAAATTCTATTGCTGCAGATTTTGTTTAGCGGAGCTTTGTTTTGTTTCAGCAATTAAGACAATTAATATTAACGCCAGTGACATTCATTTGCTTGATGTCTCTGCAGCGGATACACATGGAGTACACCAGTCAAAGAAATCCTTGGCAGCGACTTTCAGCTGGAAAACGACTACATCACCAACCACACGACACTCAAAGACATTCTGGCGGGGAGGACGGGTTTAAGTGACAGCTTCACACCCTTACTAGCTGGCGTTGAAATGTCCAGGCAAAATTTAACGAGGTACTTAAAGAAGTCAAAAGGGTCGAACTTTTATTCTAAAGTAGTGCTTCTATCATGGTGTAGTGCTTCTAGTCCATTAAGCTATCTCCACCACACTGACATCAATTTGACAGCCTAAGTGAGTAAAGGTACAAAATCGATTTCGTAAACAAACTGAACATTTAAATAAGTAAATTAAAACAGTAAATAAGAAATAGAAAGTTACTGAAACAAAACTTACAAGACTTTTTGACCGTCTTGCACTGAATTCGCCTATTTAGTAGGGAAATGGCTCCCCACTCGCTCTTTCAGCCTTGTCGTATGTACAATATGTACAAACAACTTTAAGCATTATGTTTACAGACGGCTTCAGTATTTACCTCCAGCGAGGGAGTTTCGTGACGTGTTGAACTACAACCTCTGGATGTACACACTGGCCGGGAGGGTCGCCGAGGTGATGGGCGGAGCATCGTGGGAGGAACTTCTCCACCAACGCATCTTTCAGCCTTTGAAGATGACTGACAGCCGGGTCATCGGGTACAATGTGAAGGTGGATGCGGACAACTTCGCCTTACCTTATGTTTGGCTCAGGAATGACGTGGTGCTGTCGGATAGCGCGATTTACAGGTAAGTGGTTTGACACTTGTTTGACACACTCGTTCTCACTGCAGTCAAGTTTGTACTCAATGATATGATATAAGAACTTCGTGCAATATTCTATCTTAAAAGTCTCTTGGAGTATAAATATTGTTTATTTTTACTGTTATTATTTTACTGTTATTCCTTGTGTTACCATAACGATGCTTTCGTGAAGCTATCACAATGCTCTCAGTTCGGCGTTGAAATAGTAAACAGTGGTAATACACAAATAGTACACCGCAATAATGTCGACAGTTAGCAGTTTTTGTTTTTTTGGTTTTTTTTTTAGGCCCTTCGCCGCTCCTGGGGCATAGGCCATCGACGACAGTCTTAACTGTTTTCGATGTTTTGGTAGCAAGGATTTGTTTTTACGGGGTGGGGGTGCTGGCACCACGCCCAACCCTCCTCCTTTTTCAGCCAGGCTTGGGACCGTCCTTGGCGGAGGGCAGCAAGCCCTGTAAACAGATGCCACGAGAAAGAACAGCATGCCCGAGACGAGAAATGAACTCAGGGCAGCCAACCTTCACTGTATTGGTGACAGGCGCTAACAGCGCTAACCGTTGCGTCACCGGGCCGCTTGACAGTTAGCAGTACTAACACATAAAACCGTAGCAGCAAAGGGAAACCGGTAGTAATACAGAAAACTGCAATAAAACATAGAAAATCTTAAAATAGAAATCATTACTGACATAAAAAGGTCCTAATATGTGGTATTTGGTATGCTGAAAAAATACAATCATCAAAGTTTTTTTATTGTCTCTCGTTTTGAAGATATGTGATGTCGTTCATTCTCTATGTTTCACCTTCCATCTACTCCAGTAGCGCAAGCTGTCCACATGACAGAGACTACGACAACAAATGACTAACTTTATTTCAGTAACGTGTCTTCTGTAAACATTTGTTGACCAGTTCAATAGACGACACTAGCTTCATAAAAATCTTGTATAGAATAGTTTTCTCTTCACAGATTCACACCAGTGGAGCCCACGATCGGAATCGCGACCTCAGCAGACGACATGGCCAAGTGGTTGTCTTTTCTTCTGCGGGAAGGGAAGACGGCGGACGGAGTGCCTCTTCTCAAGAAGGAAACCCTCGAGGAAACATATAAGTTGCAAATGGCTCTTCCTGCAGCTTGGAACTTCGCTAAGATTCCTGAGGACCCAGTAACCTTCGGCATCTACGGCACTAGTTTCTGCTGGTTTTTGTCCTACTACCGAGGTGAGTATGCCTACGTCTCCCGAGTTTTTTTTTTTTTACAGATCTCAAGCACGCACCACGGAGGTACGGGTACATTGACGTTTGGTTTCCCAAAGTATGATAGTGAGTCTCATAAACTTTTTTTGTAATGCTGACGTGTCTGTTATGTTAGTGAGACGGTATGGTGCTCCTTGGAGGGGTACTCCTGAGGGGGCCGGCTCTCACATTGTTGTTTTCTGTTTGGATGTGGTGCTTTTAGTTTTATTTACCGACCTGTACTTTGTATGACTTCATCATCATTGTGCTGGACTGTTTAATCACCTGCCACATTTTGTTTTTTCTCTTTTGATATCAACTGTCATGAAAGTGTCACAGTCACTCGGGTTCCCACAAACCCCTGGACATTTGCGTGTTCTTTTCTACACAAACAACGCTGTACATATTTTATAACTTTAACTAATAAATACACAATAAGTGTTGAAAAATATAGTAAAAATACTTCAGTTAATCCTCACTACTATTTAATATATATATAATTACTCATTGATGACCTCTAATTCTAAACTCAGTTCTGAGAGAAAGTTCCTTTCTTGATGATCAACTTCAAAATTAATGAAGTGTAAAGTTCGGTACAACACGCAGTCTTCTCTGGTCAACACCATCACAGTTTCTTTATTTTACATGTCGACCCGCAATAGACTTTGCCAAGCAGTCATGCGCTTCAACATTTAACTGCAACTTCTGTTTTGTGATTATGTGAGGATTCACCTGACAATTTGACCTGACTTCTAATTATTTATTTATTCTTCTCCAATACAATGACTTTCACATTTGTACATCGACATCTTAGTCTATGAAATACTTCCGGCCTTTTTCATGGCATTCCCATTAACTTCACAGAGAGAGTCACAAGAATTTTGTCTGTGGTGTTGTTGTATCTGTAATGTGTATAGAGTCTGTATTTAACCTTGATACCGCGCTATAAAAACTGTTATTATTCTTGTTATAAACTCGGTGGGTTTTGGCATCTCCAGGTTACCAAGTGGAATGGACGGCGGGACTATTATACAGCTACCACAGCTTTACAGCCCTTATTAGAGATGTAGACCTCGGCATATACTTCAGCACCACTGCTTTGTTCGACACGTACCTGCATACACGATTTGAAATCTTCTACTACATCGTTGACTTACTTCTTGGAGAAGTTCCTTGGCGAAACACAACCACCTTCCCCAAGTTCTCTCTTGCACCAGATCGAAACGCTACCAACACTACCCATACCCCTTTAGTTGTCCCATACATCGTGGAAAATCCTGAACTGTTTGAAGGAACCTACGGTAACAGGCTGTTCGGGGACGTTTCCATCTCCCGCAACACAAGCGGTGAACTACTAGTCAGCTACGGCCGCATCTTGGGCAAACTGCGGAAAACCAATAGCACCCACGTCCTACTGGCAGACCTCTATGGCCCCTTGGAGTTTTTTACACATCGCGGAGATTACGTGAAGTACATCAAAATTACCTTCACCTCACCAGGTGAATTTGGTCAGTACCAGTCGCTCCTGTTGAGTTACTACGATGACCCGGTTCTGTTCCAGCGTAATATCACTTTTCAGACGTAGCAACAAGTAACGGTACCAGCGGACACCATCAGCCGTCATCTCTCCTGGCACTTTAGTACAACAACTCTAGAGAACAATGTCCATGAAAGCAATAAAAGCGAGCTCGTTTAAACAATTCCATATTATTGTCGAAAATATACCTTTTATGTGATGATTATATATTATATATAGTGACTAAATATATTATCAAATTACTTTGAAATGTTTGACAGAAGAAGCATGGTCCATCTTTTTAAAAGAAATTTAAAATAAGTGGGATTAATAAAAGCCTTGTTGGCGCAGTTCATATTTTAGTGATGATAACTCGACACGAACAACATCACGTGAATGATTGTTAAGTACCGCTGCACAGTAATTTAGATATCCTACATGTTTTGCCCACGCTGTGCATATGTTCTGACATGAAATAAACCTTTCTTAAACTGACTGATACATTACAAAAAAATAGAAGTAATTGTCAAATTAATTTTGCTGTAAAATCCTTTTTTTTAACCTACGGGTCTGATCATGTTCGTTTTAAAAATACAATGTAACTCCAAATTCTACAATTATTTTTTAAATCACATAAAAAATTTAGGAAACTTTTGACAAAAGTGACATGATGACGAAAGAGAGTGTCCGATGCCTCTATACAAGTCTGGGACTTTCCAGGAGAGTTTCAGTAAGAACCGACAGATGCAGAGCCCAACAGTATCACTGAATTGAGGACTTTTTTCTTTGATTACCTGAGTTAAAATAATATGATAAATAAAATAGTCCTCACAGACCTTCCTACATGTTCATCTTTATTACAATGTTTGGGAGAGTGGAAGTGGTGTGAAGGCAAACTGCATACACACATGTAAATACATCTATACATTCCTTGACTCACCATTTGAGGAGCGGTTGTGTTTGTCTGTTCGTACTCGTCGTCAGTGGGAACTTCGGGCGGGAAATATGCAGCGACAGACAAATCTCGCCATTAGGCCTGTCTTGAGTGGTGGTGAGCTGGTACATGTAGAGAGCAGGAGATCTACTTTTTTTAGGACATAATTATTAATCGTTTTTACTAAAAGTCAACACAGCCATATAATATAACAGGTTTAGAAATTCTATTTACTATAAATAAAATCAATGTAAAAACTTTATTGATTAAACCATCAGTCAATTTCAAGAGGAGGAAATAAACAGAAATTTAGATTCTCGTGTCTGAGAAGGATTTCTGAAAGATAACACTTTCAGCTCCAATTTTCTTAACCGTCAAAGTGAGAAGAAAGCTAGTGTAAAGTCATATGCAACATCACTCTCAAGGGTAGGAGCAGCCATCTTCGATGATTCAGCTGTAGCTATTGACGAATGAGAACCTAAATCAACTATCAACATAAAACCATGCAGTCTGCAGTTAATTGCATTTTAATGAAAAACGACTTTTCAATTCAGGAGAAGCGAGGTTGGGATAGGGAAATGATCAACTCTTACAGCCAGTCTGTTTCTTTACTATTCCTTCTCCTTCTCTCTTCTCACCTTCACTCTCTACCTTCCCCATCCGTCACTACACACCATCAGCCCACCTGGTCGCACAGCGCCGTAGAAGATTCGAACCGCAGCCTTACTGTCACACGGCTACTGACCACCATCCAGACAAACGGCGACGTGAATAGCAGCAGTCACCTGCTACACCCAGAAGTGCTCCAGCGAAAGCCTTGACGTCCGGGTGATCAGCTCTATCAAGAACAACTGTTTTCTGGCGTGGCAGTATCAGCCACAAGTACTGAGGTACCCGGTAAAAAGTCTCGTCACAACAGACTGAGCGAAGTCTGAGGAGGACTTACCTTGTGCCAGCTCTAAACAATCCCAGGAGGGCTCACCACGACTATCTTTATACAAAAACAATGGTGACTGTCTGGAACTGCTGTGTCTCTGCTGCCTCACTTTGATGTCCTTGTGGTGAACCTCATCCAGTGGATTTCCTTGGCCGTCGTCAAGGGTAACCAGACCTGGATTCTAGGTTTGGGCATGGCCGACACAACCTCCAGACGACCAGTGCATTGCTTCACGTTGTTGGGCATCAGCATGGTGAACTCAACCACCCTGACTGTAATTAATGTTACATTATTGTCAAACACACATTCTGATTAATATGTTATCCAATCCATCAGTATATAATAATATTGTTTAATATGCCATCAAATTCCATCTGAAAGGATATAAAACAACTAAAAAGAAATCTATCATCGTGATTCATAATGCAAGCCGTACTTTCAACGACTGCTATAAAGACAGCTGCCATCAAATATAAGAACTCCAGCATCCATATCTTTTAAACACTGCTGAAAAAAGAGCTGATGCCATCAAAACAGATCAGCAAAATTCTATTTTTAAACTACAGATACTTTATGGCCGCGGTTCTCAAACAGTGGAGCGCCCCCCCTACTGGGTCGTGTGGACATACCTTTGTTCGTCAGAGGGGCGTCAAAAGTAAAAGGTTGAGAACCGCTGCCATATTGCTAAATAACATAAATACCATCTGTAAAGGTCAATAAAGAAATCCAGAGATGTGGTTTGTTATGGAGGCTGTATGTTGAACGTTTGCTATAAAGACGGTTTACACCATCAAAGATGGAACTCTAGTCTTCGTCTAAACTGTTGTTGCAAATTTAGCCTGTGCTATCAATTCAATATTTATTCTTCTAGTTGTTTTCTTTTCTCGTTTTGTTTATAAGATCTTGCCTTCAATTCCTCCTTTCTTGTGTTTTAAAGAAGCGCGATACGAGAGAAGGTTGTCAGGAACGCTGATTTTTTTTAGATCTCACTTTCTCACTCTCAACACGCACGCGTCCCCTTGCGTATTCTTTCAAACATATAGCACAAAGATTTGTCGTGGAAACAAAAATAACTTTAAATCAATCAACATCAACTAAATATATACATATAGTCAGTAGATCTTCCACACAGCGATCTGCAACTCTAACCGTTCTCTTACTGTCACTGAGACGGCATACACATGTCCATTTCTATGTACTTCAATCTGTCGTATGTTTTTGGAATAAATTCATTAGAGTCTTAGTTACTCACACTTGTCTGATATCCACCCACACAAACGACTTGAGGCAACCACATACACGTTCCGATGCTTCTTAATAACAGGTGCTGACACCTACAGACGACTCAAAATATATTTGCTGAGGATCAACACATGACCCAGGCACCACAAATATACTCCAGGGGATCACACAGATAAACTTGCAGGGATCGACACACACAATATCCCAAGCGAACACCACACACGTTACGTCCGCCTTTCTTCCCTGCTCACCGCCGTCTGCTCTCTTCCAAATATTTTTCTTCTTGCGTCCCTCTACAATTTGCGTCATAAAATGACGTCGGGTTCTGACGCGAAACCGCAACGCACCCAACACACTCTTAAATGCAAGGCAAGGGCAACAATCACTAAGAAAACAAAAGACAGGGGCAACAACCTCCCGCCCCTCACAGACTGGTCCGTGACAAAGGTATCTTAAACAGTATGAGTGACCAAACAAAATATCATACAAATGATTGTCGCAAATAAATCTCTCAAAATATTATCCGTATACACAGAAAATCACTATTCTCGTAAAACTGTATTTTTCACGATCCATTTCCTCTTTTTTTAAAAATATAAATCTGCTTGTAAAAGCTACTAAAACTACACATTTTTACAACTTCTTTTTGCAGTACATAGATCAGCCTCAATAGCAGTTGCCTTCATACAGTCTGTGAATGATGTTAGGGACAGTTCTGGTCAATCATTGTAAAAATATCTGCTACTTACGTCATGCAATGTAATATATAAATGTATAATGTAAAAGTAGTGATGTAAATAATGTCAAGATATCAGTGAGAATTGTCATGTTCTACAAGCACACAGGCACCTGTGGAAGGCTCGCCCGACCTAAAGTTGTATTTTTCACTGTACACTTGATGTTATCAGATAATGTACTACATCTGCAGCGTCCATCATAGTTTTGCAAACTTTGCCAGTTTCTGTAGTGAAGACTTCAGCTGTGAACTCACTTCGATGTCTTCTCCCTAAGATCGAGTCTCTAGCGAAAAGCGTTGAGCTTGGGTCTAGATCCCGTATGAAGACGCTGCCCGTGGCAGCATGCGTTCGATTGGTCAGTTACGCCACATGACAGACCACAACCAATCACGCTTCACAGCCATCATGAGACTAAGTTCCCTACAGCGTCTGCGTGTGTTACGTGACTTAATTGCCTAATTTTCTGAGTTACTTATTTCTAGGTGATGTAAGTATGGTAGTGTGGGACATAGCATGGAAGTAGGATGGAAGACAGCACGCACATACACGCACAAAGGGGGGGGGGGGGGGGAGGCTGGCGATGGGGTGTGGTCGCTTGCCGGGTGACAGCCTAGTGACAGAGGGAGAGCGGGAGGGGATCGACTAGCGACAGGATGCAAGTGGGTGGATGTGGTTGGGAGAGGTGGGGGATGAAGAGGCGAGAGGAAGAATGTGAGGAGAGAGCGAAGAGGTGGCAGCTCAGTTGGTCGGAGGAGAGAGAGTGTGTTGTGTGGAGGTTCGCCAGAGCCAGCGCCATCGACTGGCATTAGAGTAAACGATCTAGAACCCACGAGAGTGTTGTCTTGTTGTTGTGGAGGATTGGGGGGAAAGAGCCCAAATCTTACCCTGTTAGATAAGCGTTGCACGTCTCAGGTGGTATGAGTCCGCTTTCAGCAAACCAGTTTGTCCATGCGAACGCCTTTTCTTGTGAATAGAACAGACAGGCCAACCCACACTCCAGCTCTATCCCCACTTTTTCGTGACAGTAATATATCGCGCTGTTCAGTCAAACATATTCCAAATCATTGGTGACCAAACTAATCACTACAAAAGTCCTTTCTTAAAATGTCAAATACTTTATTGTTAAATATACCACCAGATACCATCTGAAGGATATGAAACCAATCAAATCAGACTATATTGTCTGTCGAGGAGACTCAAAACAGACAATAGTCACACAAGTAATAAAATCTACAGATGTGATTGATTATGAAATGTACTTTGAACGACTGCTGTAAAGACAGCTGACACCATCAAAGATATGAACTCCAGTCTTACTCTCTCGCAAATTTAAAGTACGGTTGTTAAAACACCTGGTGCCCTCAAAGAGGGAAGCTTCGATATTATTTTCTTCTATTTGTTTTCTCTGTTGCCTTCTCCGTGTATGTCCTTCAATCCCTCCTTCCTTGTGTTTTCAAATGTTCAAAAGAAGCGTGTCATAAGAAAAGATGTCTTCGACAGTACGAGCGACAAGACAATTCTCGAATAAATAATGTCGTGCTTTCATCCAAAATAAATCGTTCTGTAGCCGTAGTCATCAAGCCAGAGGAAGTGGTTTTCCTGGGGCAAAATAGTAGTGTAGTCAGACCGCGGTGTGCGCATGCTTGCTGCCCTCTACCTTCCCCTGTCCCCCTCCACACACCATCAGCCCACCAGCACCGTAGATGATTCCATCCGCAACTTTGATGTGATTCAGCTGCTGGAACCACCATTCGGACAAACTGCGACGTGGCAAGCGGCTTACGCTACCCCCCCCCCCTGCACCACCACCAAAAACTTAGCAACCGGGTGATTAGCTCTATATATGCGCACTCTTCTCTGTGGTATTCGGCAAACAGTGTCTCCTCAAAAACAGACTGGACAGAAAGCGCAAGACCTAAAAACTTGTGAGAGGTTGACGTGCCCAGTGTCAAAAACAATGTCGACTATCCTGGCCCTGCTATGTCTCTGTAGCCTCACCTTGTGCACCGCTGTGGACTGTAAGATGTTCACTCCAGAACTGACTTCTAATATTGAAGAGATTGCAAACGGCAAAGTAGATACCCAGCATGCAAGAACTCATGGGGCCCTCATGGGACCCTGGTGGGAAGAAAGTTGTGGCCCTCGAGGGTTTTGAAAGAGGAACAGTTTACATTACTTAAAGCATTAGAGTTGTTTTTTAGCATAAAACAAGCATTCATCCAATTATTAACATAAGAATTACAGTCAATAATTTTTTTTACTGCATGAAAGGTATTTTTGAAATAATTATTATTAACATATGGATATAAAGTCAAACAATTTATTTACATAAAAGAAAAATATGACACCAAAAATCGATCCATGAGTGGTGGAATCCATGTAGATGAAAAGAAGAAAAAGTCAGTTACAATGTATTTACATATTTTGATTTTTGCTATGTAAGTAGAACTAACCTTTCACATAGATGAAATCTTAAAGCTTTCATAAATCTACTAATTACTAGTGAGATTAGAAGAACTTGAATAAGAGTCGAATAAAAAGATTTTTAAATGGTAATGTCTTGATGGCCATTTGTGTGCATAAGAAGTTTTAGACACTATCTGAAAGTAGCCAATTTATCTTTAGTACAAAAAGTAAAGTAAATAGGCCTACTGAATAAATCAACAAAGAATAAAACAATGCTCACATTAATAATTTTAACTTGACTAATTCATTGTTGTAATTCTACTCATCATTAGATGGCATCACCCTGTGAATCATTCCTCAATCCATGTCTCTTGGACTGTGGCTTTGCCCAAAAGGAAATTGTAAGGTACACTTAAATACATGTAACCAATACGTCAATGGCTACGTAGGGTTGGGCTAAGTTGAACAGGAAAAACAC